>PVIA01005606.1:0-112190 GCA_004024845.1 Tonatia bakeri
TTTTCTTGCCTGGTTCTCATCTTGGACTATAAACACACGGGATGCAGGGTTGGTTTCTGTCAGCTGCTGAGGCACCCAGGCAGCTTGGTCAGTAAACGCTATAATAATGAATGAATGAAAGCAGAAGAATGTGACCTTGAGAAAATTACTTAATCGCTTTGGACCTTAGTTTCTTTCCCTGACTACTTCAAGGTGTGGTCGGCCCTCTGAATCTGTGGGTTCTTCATCCCCAGGTTCAACCTACTGCAGGAAACATTCAGAAAAAAGGTTACATTGTTGCTGGTGTGTACTGTGTGGTTAGGCCTGTGACGGTTGCATCTGTACTGAACACATACAGACTGACGTCCTGTCATTATTCCCTCAAAAACATGATCTAACAACCATTTACATAGCATTTATATGTCGTTTGGTATTATAAGTAATCTAGAGATAATTCAAAGTGTACAGGAAGATGGGCATAGGTCACACACAAATACAAATACAATGCCGCTTTATATAAAGGACTCAAGCACCCACGGGTTTTGGTACCTGAGGGGTCCCTGGAGCCAGTACCCCGCAGACAGCAAGGGCCAGCTGTGCTGTGTGACGGTGGTGGGTGAGCCTGAGAGCTGCCTCCGAGCTGACTGTCTGGTGACTTTTACAGAGCTAGACCCAGTTGCCGTTCAGCTCCATTCAAGGAGGCGCTCCTGCAGCGACTGCCCCAGTAGCACCTGCTTGGTTCACCAAATCCAGAACAAAGTACATGTCACGTAGCTTTACAATTACGCGGTCACCAGTGTGGTCTGAAGACTCTGACTTCTTAACCACAGCCTCATTCTCAATATTCAAGAATACCTTATATAAATCTCATACCAGAACTCCCATCGGGCCTAGGATAAAGTGTATAGAAAATGGATGTTATCATGCCTTCAACAAGCAAATGCATCGGCATGATTATTGCTTAAGAACAGAGACGATGCCCCAGGAAAGCACAGGTGTGCGGATGGAATAGTAGCTGTTCTGAGTTACATGATTGTGATAAACATCTGTCCTCTTTGGCTTACTTTGTGTCAAATTGCTTCAGACAGTTTTAAGCAGGGTTACATTTGGGAGTTGATGTGATAAAATCAAAATTTATGAAAGATTTTCTGTATTACAGCCCTGGCTGGCGTAGCTCAGTGGATTGAGCTCAGGCTGCGAACCAGGCATCGCAGGTTCGATTCCCAGTCAGGGCACATGCCTAGGTTGCAGGCCATGTCCCCCAGCAACCGCACATTGATGTTTCTCTCTCTCTCTCCCTCTCCCTTCCCTCTCTAAAGATAAATAAATAAAATCTTTAAAAAAAAAAGATTTTCTGTATTACTAAAGATAGTTTCTATGACCTTTTAAGTTTGTTGAAAGAGGAAACAAGTGTATATTGTAAAAGCAGGTAAAATAAGAATACACTTGGGAATATAAAATAGCATCAGCCCGTAGACCTTAGGGAAGATACCTTACCTCGTGGCCCAGGTCCCCAAATTCCACTTTATTTAGAAACAAGTTGTTATAAAAACTTGACATAAGTTGAAATATTTCTCAGTCTAGTGCTTTGCATGAAATGCTATAAAAATAATAGACTAGTACATAAACTTTCCTTTTTTTCTATTTGTAACCAAAAGCATTGCATAATCAGGCAGGAACCAGGAAGTAAAGATAATCACAAAATTAAACCAAGTGATCTGTTTTCATTACTCCAGCAGGAATAAAAAGTAAAGATAGACACAGCCAGCAAGTTTCTTCATCGAATTTGAAAATTCTTTCCACGTCAGTCATACCTTAATAGAATAAAAATGAAATTTTTATTAAGGTTTTTAATTCAACACTGCCCTTTAAATTTTTTTAATTGTGGTGGAAAACACATAATCTGAAATTTACTATCTCAACCACCTTTGAGTGTACAGTTCAGTCGTGTTAATGTATTCACATTGTTGTGCAATCCATCTTCAGAACGTTTGCATCTTGCAAAACTGAAACTCCCTCCCCATTAAACAACTTTCCATTCCCCCTCCCCCAGCCCCTGGCAGCCACCATCCTGCTTTCCATCTCTGTGAGTTTGCCTTCTCTAGGTCCCTCATGTAAGTGAGACCGTACAATATTTACTTTTTTGTGGTCCATTTATTTCACCCAGCATAATGTCCTCAAGGTCCGTCTTCACTACAATGCGACAGGATTTCCTTCCTTTTCAAGGCTGAACGGTCCTGTTCAATATCACTTTTATAATATAGCCTATTTTAGTCTTGATCATCTTGACTGGTGGTGTCTATTTCAATGTCCCAGGAGCATGTTTAAATGCAGAATGACGAGAAGCAAGTTGAAATGCTATTTGACATTCCAAAGTCTCTTTGCAAGAAGTGGAGAGAGGTTATAAAGTAATTCAACAATGTAGGACTTCCTCAGTGTGAGAAAAACTATTTGATGCTAAGTTAGCAGTCAGGCCTGAGAAGACCTCTTGCAAGCCGCTTGCATTGAAGGTTTTGAGTCATCTTGTTTGTCTAGAAATATATTTGACCTATTACAGCTTTTTTTGAAGTACCTTCTAATCTATCTCTGCAGCTGGGTGTTTGTTTGTTTGTTTCTCCTTGAAGCCTGCAGACCGTCTCTCTAACTTCTTCAGACTGAGCGAGGTGTACCCGTGTTCAGTTGTAGCAGCAGCCAGGGTGGGGGTCGGGAGCCATGCTCCGGTTTGGGCAAACCCCTCCGACTCGCTGTTCGACTGCGTCCATGTTGCTTGCCCTCTCTCTCATCCAAGGTCGCAAATGATAAAACGGGGCTGATGGTTTTTCCCTCCTGGAAATGTCATGAGAACAGAGTAAATTGTGCTGTTCAAGTGCTTACACTTCCAGGAGGCAAGGAACTAGGGAAAGCCTGAGAATCCTGTGTGTTTCTCCTTTTTGTTGAGACAGCGTTTCCTGGGCCCTCTAATGCAAGCCCTTAGGAGACATTTAATCAGAAAATAGTCTGGGGGGCGGGGGGCGGGCGGGGAGCAAACCTGCTCAAAGAAAAAAAAAGCCTTGAAGTCTCAAGTGTTTTCCAAGAGATTCTTCGGTAGTTTCTGGCCAGCAACCTGGAGGGAGGCTAGAGGTGATTTATTTTTCTTTCTCCCAGTTTCCCTTTCTGGTCTGATCTCTCGCAGAGTGACACCAGCTGGGGCGGGGCCGCGGTCGGGGGAGCAGTGTCCCGGCTGCTCCAGTCCGCCTGCCTCGGCGTCGGGTGAGGAAAGGGACGGCCTTTTTTATTGATTGTGTTTATTTGATTGTGTGTTTAAAGGAAGCCATGATTTCCGATAGCCTGGCTGACTCAGTGCCCTCTGAGGGTCTGGTCATCCGTGGTCAAGTGCACCAGGAAGTAAGCACCTCAGTTTCCCAGGCCATCAGCTGGCGACGCTAGAGTGCCGAGTACCCTCGAACTAATCATAGGCTTCTTGTCCTTATAAAGGATCCTTGTGTTTTCCGTTGCTGTGTTAGTCTCTTACTGTTGCTGTAACAAATGACCAGAAACTTCAAACACCACAAATGTATTTTCTTACATTCCTGGAGGTCAGAGTCTATGAGACTGAAGTTGGTATGAACAGGGCTGGGTCCTGCTGGATGCTCTAGAGTCGGAGCCAACCCCTTGCCTTTCCAGCTTCTGGAGGCTGCCTGCATTCCTTGGCTTGTGGTCCCTTCATCCATCTTCCAGCCACATCACTTCAACCCCGCTGTCATCGTCACATTTCTGGCGCTGACCTTCCTGGTGGTACAAGGACCCTTGTGGTTAGGTTGGGCCCCAGCCCTCTCCTTTCTTGGGTTTCTGAGGACTCTACAGGAACAGGGTTTCTGGGTGCTGTCAGGGCTGGGAGCCAGTGGAAAATAGGTGGATTGAAGTCTCAGGAACTCCCCTTAGGGCAGGCAGGAGGCAGCCCGACATAACAGGCCATTCGAGCACCCCGCCCCCGCCCCAAGTGTGTTGGCGATGGAGGAGAGAACCCGAGAGTCCAGGAACAAACAGAAGAGGCACCCAGTGTGCCCGGAGTGTAAGAGACTCCTTCAGCAAAGGTAACAGCAGGCTAGCTGACAGCATTCTCCTTCACCCCGATTCTGGAATCACTTCACCAAAGCACCACCCCACTTTCCATCTGCCTTTATTTTTAGTTTAGGGCATTTTATATTGTTTGAAGGTTGCCTTGCAACCCATTTGCCTGGAGCGTTTAAACAATATAGAGTTTCTCTGCTGAGCGGCAACAGTAGCCAAGAGAGACCGAACATAAACTTTTAAGTCTATTTTCCCAGAGTTCGGATCAGCAATGGCTTTAAACAGACAGCTCACGCCCCTGGCTGCCTCTCCCTGGGGGGGAGGGGGGGTGGCTGGAGAACATTTTGTGTTCGCTTATCTTTCTTACTGTGGAAGGGGGATAAGCACCAGAACAGGAAAACAAAATATCTGGCTATTAATATACCCTAAGTCCTCCAGCACACGGATTGGGTTTGTTTATTTGTGAAAGACAAGGATGCTTCTCTGGGCGCAGGCTCCACTGCCAGCTGGAAGGGCCCCGGCAGGCACGGCGCCCTCTGTTGGGTGAAGGGGTTGGGGAACCCACAAGAGAACACCCTCAGACTTTCCTCCAGAAAAGTTTCTTTTCTGGCTCAGCCTTCCTCAAGCAGCATCATTCAGTGAAATTAAGAAAAAAGGGAGGGAGGGAGGGAAGGAGGGATTTACCGTGAAAGAGCCAGAGAGTGCCCCCAGCCCCCACCAGCTGTGAGTGCCCATCAGCCCTGTGCCCCGCCTGGGCGGCCAGAGGACATGAGCCTGCAGGCTCCTCAGGAGGACGCCTTCACTGGCAGGGAGCACGGTGGGACAGGAGCATTTGCCTCCCCAGGGGACGAGCCCCGTGGAGAGAAGCTCAGCCCTGCTGAGCTCAGACGCAGGGTGCTGTCCTCTAATTCATTCTCTTGGACCCCTCCACAGTTTGAACGCAGCACCCCTGAGGAGATGGAGTTTTCTAGCGGGACAGGTGGCTACTTAATGAGAACCCTTCTTGCTGGGACAAAGCCAGAAGGGAAGAGATTTCTTTGGGTGAGAGGGTGGAAGCACACACCGGCCTAGGAACCCCACACCTGCCTGTCTCCGAAGAGGTTCTGAGCACCCTGGGCTGCCTTAAGAGGGCTCTGCTTGCCACCCACCGGGGTCAGGCCTTCTCAGGCCCCTGAGAACACTTGGATCAGCCAGGAGTCCCGGGCGGGCGCACAGAGAGCAGCGTTGGCAGTGCCCGTCCTCGCCAAGAGCAAACAGGGACAAAGGTCACTGTACTCAAGGCTGCCTCTCCCAGCCTGCCTGCCTGCCAGGCTACATGCCCCAGGTTGTCTCAATGTTGCTACACAATGCACGAATCTGTCACCTGTGTGCCTGCTGGGTCACCTGTCACCCTGGATCCAGTTCCCTGGTCGGGAAGGTTCTGACCCCTGGGCAGAAGCAAAGGCATTAACATTCAATAGTTTTAAAGTCGAGGGGCTGACGTGTCTTTACCTGTTTGTGACGCATGTTATGATGCCATCATGGAAGTATGTGAGAGGAAAGAATTTCTAAGCTGGCTCTCCCGCCTGTCTGAAAAAGGTGGGGGTGGGGGGTTCTCTGTCTAAACCACAGCTCCTTGGGCACTTAGAATTTGAGCACACGTTCTCCGTGACGGTTCCTCACCCACATTTCACCACTGCCCCAGCGTGTTTGAATCGGTCTCTGCTCCAGCAGGTCTGCGTGCCCGCTGGGATTCGCTGTGAGGACTTAAACAAGTCGGAGGCCACTGAGGTTGCCAAGGGTACCCGGGTCTGGCGTGATCTGGCGTGAGAGCCGCAGGAGGAAGACACTCGGAGCATGATGAAGTCACAGAGGCTCTGGCCCATGGCCCTCCTGGTTCGGGGTTAGAATGAGACGTGGCAGGTTGGGGTTTTGTTTGTTTTCCTTCTTTGTACCCAGGAGTAACCTTCAGCCTGTGCAATGGCGGCCGACGTTCATGGAGGTTCTGTGCTAAGCTCTCTCCTTGAATTATCACCTTTCACTTCCACCTCCAACGCGTGAGGTAGACGTGGCAGGATCCCCACTTGCAGGCTCCAAGGAGCTGAGTAACCTACCTAAGGGATCTGCCATATTCGTCTGCGATTACGACTTGCAGCAAACTACCCTGGACGCAGGCGAAGGAAGAAGAATGCAATGCGAGGACAAGGGCTCCCAAGGGCTGCGGTTGCGTGCAGGTCCCCCAGAAGCTGGGCCCTCCTGGTTTATGCTCCTCGGGGCCATCTGAGGAAGTTGTTTAGCTTCCGAGGTGATAGATGAGGGCCGGGTCACTTCTGTTTGCCGAGCGCGGCGTGGAAGGGGAAGTCAGGACACCGCTGCTTCTCCGGGCCACACCAGGGACTCCGTGGGCCGACTCCTGTGGCTGTGTTTATATCATTATTCCTAAGGCACCAGCCCCAGCTCAGCAGCCCTAAGCTCTCTCTTCCTCTAGCGAGCCTCCATGTGGAAGGAAGCCAAGTGGGAGAACTTCCCCCAACGTTTCCCCTGCGTGCAGCTGGTACCAACTCGAAACTTAAGACTCGGAACACTGCAGCCCGACTGGAGCCTGGCCAAGCCGTGTTCCTTCACAGATGCAGCAGGAAGCCGTTCCGTGGTCCGGGGCCCAGGGGGCGGCGCTCAGTGTCCTTGGTGTGACCCCAAGGGGTCACTGGCACACGATGCCAGTCAGTAGTAAATCTGTAGACTGGGACTGTCAGCAGCAGCTTAGGGAAGGGAGGGAAGAGGATGCCCAGGCTTTGCGTATTCGGTTTGGGGACTCTTCCAGAAAAGTAGTCCCTGGGAAAAGAGGCTGGTCCAGGAGTTCCTCCAGCACTAGAAGAGCCCCCTCCCTGTGTTGCTTTGACAGGGGTGTCAATGCCAAGCCCTGTCCCCCACCCCAAGGTTCCTCCGGCCGCCTTCAGAGCTATTCATGTCCCTCGTCCTGGCTGTTGGAACACCTCTGTGGACCAGCAGTGCTGGTCGTGAACCCTTGGCTCTCCTGGCCACCCACAAAGGTCACAGGACCCTCCGATGTGACGCTCCAGTGTGGTGACCAGAGGCCGGCTCCGCCACACAGACAGCACACATTGGCTTGGTCCCTCTCTCCGTTTCCGAATTACAGTCACCCATGTTCCCTCCCAGGGCCCTGCCAGCCGCTGGTTAATAAGCAGCTCACATAAAGACACCAAGAGCTATTGCAAGAGGGGCCGAGGCTGTCTTGAGTCCAGGCCAGGAAGCCTGGACTTGGCCCAGGATCTCAGTGGCTGTTCTGTTCTCTGCCCTTTGGTAGCCTCCCTCCCCAGCCCCAGACGCAGGGGAAGCCCGGGTGCTCCGTGTGAAGCTGCGGCGGACCCTGAGGCGATGCGATTTTAATATTTATGAATCTGCGAGATACCCTGCCACAGCCTGGCTTCCCTGCCCAGAGGGTGTCAGTTCGTTCTAGAAGAGACCAAATTCCTGCCCTTTGTGCTTTCAAACCTGGGTTAGGGAGAGCCCGAGGCCCCTGTTAGTTACCCACTCATCTCCCGCTTCTGCCTCCTTGAGCTGCCCAGTGGGCCCTTCCCCCACCACCCCTCCGGACCCCCCACCTCCCATACTGCTTCATCCCCCGGGGTCCAGAGATGTCCTTGAGGCATCCCTGTGGAAGGAACCAGTGGGGAGTGTGTGCCTGACCCCCCCACACCCCACCCACCTTCCCTTCTCACTTTGGTCTGAATCCAACCCCACGAGGGAGCTGGAGCCCGGTCCCTGGGCCTTCCCATTGTCAAGGTCCTGGTCACCTTTAATGCCTCCTGCAGGGATCCCCGTTGCCAGCAGAGCCTTTTCTGAAGCTCTGCGCCATGACATTTTAGACTTGGAAATCCCTAGACAAGTATGTCTCACTTAATCCTCACCGCGCTGGCCCCCAGCAGATGCTGTCTCTGGGCCAAACTCATCCAGTACCGCCAGTTCTTCCAGAGAACGTTCCCTGCACGCTGGGCATTGTGTTCGGGCCGGGCACACAGGATCAACAAAGCAAGGTCCCCGTCCTTGCAGGCCATCAGGCACACCTCTCACTCGGAATGCCTCATACCCGACGTCCCTGTACTTTCCCAGGCTCTCCACGGCCACTCTCTAACTTCGGCTGCATTGCTTATTCTAAGCCTCAGGCTGCTCGTCTGTAAAATGGGGCTGTAAATCGTATTCAACCTGGTGAAGACATTGTGAGGACGAAACAAAACCACTATGTAAGGCACGCAGGGCTAAAGAAACTGGCTGCTGCTGTTTCCCCCTGGGGTAACCTGTGTCAGGGGGACGCAGAAGCGGGCAGAGCTGGGTGTGAACCTCAGTTTCCCCGCCCACTAACAACGCTTCCTTACAGGCAAAGGACTCTCTCTGAGCAGCTCCACGGGTGAGAGTAATTTCCTTGATTAAAATGAATCAGTCGGCATGTGTCCAAGTCCCTAAAACATAGCAGGAGGTCAACACAGTTAGTCTCTTGGAACTTCTTAAGGGTCTGAGGACCCTAAGCTCCAGGAAGCCGGAAGGGACTCAGAGAGATGCCAGTGCCTCCGGTAGGAAACGTCCCCAGCCCCTGGTTAATCCTCAAAGCCTGCCCGCCCTGATCTGGTCCTCCCTCTCCCTGGGAGGCGTGCCGCGCCATCGACTGCATGCCCTCCCTCTGTCCTCTGAGCTTCTGTACTAAGCACCTGGGGGCCCTCGTCCTTTCCTCAGTCCTGTCCTCACTCAGGCCTCACTCGGCCGAGATAGCCGCACACAGCTCCTCTAATCTCTCCCCGTAGCTCAGCGCCCGCCCTCGCCGCACCCCCCACTCCATCCCTCCTTCCCCCAGCCCCTTAATCAAATTAAGGGAAAGAAGAGGATTTAGATAGGGTTACTAAATATACTTGTGTTCAGGGGAGGGAGACGCAGAGAAGCGTTTGGAGGAGGAGGCAGAGTGTGAAATTCCTTAGTGGAATGTGCTCTGAGAGCCTCCTTTCTCTAGAATAAGCCCCAGAATCGCCTATCTGGACAGAGTTTTCTCTCTGGCAAAGTGCTTTCACAGACATTATCTCACGATGATACAGGCCCGGGTGGCAGAGCGCCCACTCCCTGGAAAGGTCTGCCGAGGCCACCGCGCCTCGTGAGCTGGGCTGACCCTGGGCTATATATTTCACAGGACACCCTGGCCCCACAGGGGTGATGCTCAGCTTTCTTCGGAGCATGACAGCAGCCCAGGGGCCCTCGCAGCTGGAGGTCACAGTTTTCCCTTCGGTGTTCTTCCCACGGCAGATTCAGGATCTCCTGAAAGTCTTTACTTTTTAAAAACTATGAAGTGCTCATGGTAGAAACCTTTGAAATTACACTAGCATGTGAAGGAGAAGACACAAATCACCCGTAATTCAGTTTACCAACTGGGGTAGTATTTTGAGACCACTCCTTTAAGCACTTTTGAAATAGATGCACGTATTTGTGTGTGTGTGTGTGTGTGCACGCAAAAGTGGGGTTATAGGTTTCTATTCTGTTTTTATATTCAATGGGTTATTTTTGCATTCCATTTCATCAAAAATTCTTCTGAAATGTTATTTTAAAGTAACACGTTAGCATTCTGTTCCTTTTTAAAAAATTACATGTAACCATTCTGAAAATCATTGCTCCCATGTTACATGTTGAGGTAATCCGGGAACCCTGCTCAGGGTTAAATTATCATACTTAATTATGCCAGGTAGTTACTGATAAACTCAGTCCACAGATCAGGAGAATGAGACCTGAGGGGATGAGGGAACTTGGCCCAGCCAATAAAGACTTGAAATGCTCATGTGATTTCATACATTTTAAATCAAATGGCCATATTCACCGACTATGTAACATTCTCTCATGTAAACATGGTCGTGGCTAACCATTCTCTTTTGAACGTTTAACTTGTTTGCCCCCTTTTTTTGCTATTATAGTGAAGCCGTGACATCTCTGCCTAAAATCATCTGTGTCTACATCTTGCTATTCCTTCAGAATCGTTTCCTAGAAGTGAAATTACTGAGTCATCATTTTAAGTCTTGCTGCTTATCACCCAGTGACTTTCCAAAAGCCGGCGTGTGCTCCCACCAGCCTGTTCTTCAGTAACAGTCCGGTTTAGTCGGCAACCTTTGTCTCTGGTTCACGTTTCCTTGATGACGAGCGAGGGTGACTTCTCTTCATGCGTTGATTAGTTGTGGATCCGTGAAGAGTCATCACAGGTTGCAAGCTGTCCTTATGGCTGGCACTTCCATTCCGTTCTGTCTGTCGGTTCTGAGTCTCAGTCGGGACCCAGAGAATGTAGGGGCGCATCCGCGAGGGAAAGATCTTTTATATTTGACATACCCAGTAGAACTTTGGTCTCGGTGAGGACTTGGGTCCCCGTTTCCCCCTCCCATCCCCCCAGCTGCGCTGTGTAGTTTCCTCAGCCTTGCCCCACCTCAGAGGTCAAGGTTTTCCTTCAGATAACGTGAAGTTCAATCTGCAATCTCAGATCATTCTGAGGACAGTGTAGTTTTATTCCGGAAGTAGCTGGGCTATATATCCAGAAAGCCCATGAACTCTGCTTTCTCTCCCCAATAAACTTTAATTCATTTTGTTCTCAGGAGGTGAGGAAAGGGTGGGAGCCAAAAGAAGACACCCCCTTTCTCATGAGCCCCTGGCTGAGGCTGCCCCCGACAGAGCTTTCTGACAGGGACCCGTGTCTTTGAAGAACCCCACAAGCCTTTGAGCCAGATAGGAATGCGGCCTCTTCTCCGACAGGTTACGTAATCCTGCCTGGAGCCGTGGGCGAGCAGAAGGTGCTAGATAGTCGGTCAGGTACCCCCTCAGAGTCTGGAATTTGCACCGACCTCTTGGCATTGGGCTCAGCCCAAAATGCCTGCCCGGACAGAGCACCCCCACTTTGGGAGGGGCCCCGCTTACTGTCATTGGCGAGCCTGGGTATGGCCCTTCTGTGACTCCTGCCTCTGGAAGCAGTTTGCAGCCCCGTCACTCCCCCTCCTCACCTCCACCTACGGCCTAGGCTCGGGTTGTCGGACACTCAGTCCTTTGAGGTTTCGCCTGCTTGGAGCCAAGGGGACTTCCAGGCCCTGCAGGCCAGAGAAGTGGAGGGAGTGCAAGCATGGCCTAAGGAAGGGCAGTGAGACCTTGCCTCAACCTCTTGACATACTATGTTTCTTTAACATCAAAATCATGTCTTTGGCTCTATCCCCTATTTCAGGTCATGTTTCAAAAGGTCCTCTTCTGTCATTCTAGCATATCCAAGCCCCAGAGGGTGGGTGGGGTGCTGCACCCACAGTGGTGGCACTTGTGGGGGGACAGAATGACGGCATGCATCAGAAGGTTGAAGGTGGCGCTTTGCCTATGCTGGGAGAGGTTCAGTAGCGTGTCTTTGGGCAGCGCAGCAGTTTTCTTAGGGTTAGGGGAACAAAGATGCAGAGGTCATGCTTCTGAGCCTGACGGTCACAACGGTAAAGTTGGTCTGCAGGGTGAACAAGTGGTCACCCACGACACTGTGTGAGTTCAGAGGAGGGAGCGCCCACAGACCCCAGGCAGCCAGGAAGGCTTCCCAGAGGCAGCTCTTCAAGCTGTACCTGGAAGGCATGATACCTGATTTGAAAAGTGGCTTCGTGAAGGAGGACATTCCAGCAGGGGCTAAGGAACAAGTTTAAACGCAGAGGTAGAAATGCAGTTGGCTCATTTGGAAATTATGAGATCATTCCAGCTGCTCCTGCTGCTGTCCAGGGTAGAGGGTCTGTCGGGGTCCCACCAGAGAAACAGGACCAGTGGGAGTTAGAGATGTACTGGGCAGATGCGGGATGAGCACAGGATGTGCGAGGTTTACCAACAAGTGGAAAAATGCACGAGGAACATTGGGATTTTGCTCCCCAGCATATGTCATCAGTTTGGCTCAAATAAACTCATAAAGTTTCAAAACAAAGAAAAAAAAAGGCAAAACAGTACAGCTTACAAAATTGTTCCTGCACCTATATATCTGTAGTAAAAACATAAAAATATGCACAAGGATGACAAACTCCAAATTCAGAACAGACTTTATCACGGGAAAAGCAAGGAGAAGAGTGAACTCGAGACGCTCCCAGGGAACTCCCGTTGTACCGATCACGCGGTATTTCCGAAAGTGGATGGTGGCTCTTACGGATCTTTATTATGTTATGACTGTACTTACTTTTTTATATGTCTGGCATGATTCTTACAAAAAAAGGAAAATATGAAAAACATGAAGCCTCTGTATCCTCAATTGTATTAACGAACCGTTTGTTGTCGAGAGATTGAAGCAGACGCTTGAAGACGGCTGATGTCCGGGTGAGCCTCAGACAAAGCGCCCCACCAGCCCTGTCGCGCAGTGCCGTGCACGTCACTTTCTTTCTCTCATTTCACCCTGACAGAAGCCACAGGAGGTAGATTGTGTTGTCCACATTTGACCAACTAGGAACCAGGAACATGGGCGACGTCATTTGCCCAAGAGCATACGTTCCTTATCAGACGGCTACAGTTTCCTGAGTGTTTCCCTACAACTCCCCAAAGGTGATATTTTGAAGACCGGCGATAACACGGAATCATGCAGGTGGAAGAACAGAGCAAATGGCAAACATACCTAATGTCCAACTTGTACAGAGCGGCCTCCGATTGTATCATTAGCCTGAAGCCCGGAGTTTGGTTGCCTGTGGTCAGGTCTCTTTCAACCCCAGTGCCCAGAGGGCCCCTGACCTTGGCTGACGGGGGGCCTAGATCTGTCTTTTCTTAGATCTCCAGTCTTTCTCAAGTTTTTATTCCTGCTTACCGTGGGCACCTCTTCTCTAGTTCCCTTTTTGTGTGTGTGTTCACACCATGTTAATTAGGCAATCTTCGAACGCCTTTCTCCTGTTATCGCCGGTGAGGAAGTGAGTAGTCAAACTCCCCACATAAAAGTTAGGGGTGAGATCAGGTCAGCGAGATGTGTGGTGTCGAGGTGGCACTCCACAGGGGAAAACGGCTCTCTTGGTGGCTCATTGTTTTGGGGCTTGTTTGCGTTGCTGTGCAGTTGTAATGGAAAACGAATAAAAATAAAAATCCTAGGGCCCATTTTGGCCGGCACTTGGGAAGTTAATCCCATTGTCCTGGCTGAGTTCCAGCTCAGGTCACTGCATCGGGCTGGCGGAAGCCTCCCTGTGCAGTTCTCAGTGGATGTAACTTTCTGTTTTGCCTCTTTCCCAGCCCCCTGTGCAGAGAATTAAACAGCTGGCCCTTCCCCACCCTGGGGAGGCTGCGGTTCTGCCAGAGTCAGGACGGTCCCGGCCAGTCTGGGCGATGTTTGCTGCCGTCCAGATCTGTGTGCACGGATCGTGGAGTCACAGATTCCTTCACATTAAGGTTTTTCAGGAACCGTCTGGTTTGTTTCCAAAACTCTCATGCATCTCTTCCCTCCATTTGTTATGCAAATTTAAAATGTGTCTTTACTGGAAACATTTCTTTATCTGAAGTACTTAGGAATGTATCTCCTTTCCATACCATACATGCTTTTGTTGTTTCTTTTCATTATTTTCCAGGGTTTTTTTTCCCCTAATGTTTAACTTTCCCACAAGAAATTCATTGCATTTCGTGGTGGGAGGAATGGATCCAACCTGATTCTTGTCCTTACAAATAATCTATTCTCAGCCCTTTATCGAACAGTGATTTCTAATTATGTGACTTCAGCAAATGGCTTTGCCTCTCTGAGAATCGGCTTTCAGTATCTGGAAAAATAGGAATGCTAATGACACCTACCAGACAGGCTCTTCCTGAGGACGGACGGAGCGAGGCAGCGCGTGAAAAGCTCCTAGCACGTTGCATGCTTAGCAAATGCATGTTTGATGAATGATGTCTTCCTTTCATCTCCTTTTCTTCCTTTTCTCTGCATCGGCTTTTTTTTTTCTTCTTAAGAATCCTGTACGTACCACTGAAATCAAGCCTACCTGGTGTGATCCAGAGGTTGTCCATCCCAGGTGTTCACTTAGGAAGTGACTGCGTGGAAGGCTTGGGAGAAGCGAGTGGGGTGGTGAAGGCACTTCCCTCCAGGGGACCCGCCCGAACAGCACCTGCACTTTCTTGGCTTGCGAGTGACCAGGCTGTTTCTGCAGCCCCCCCTCTCCCCAGGTCAGAGAATGGTCCTAGAGGCTGTTCCTCTGAGGCCTCAGAATGCTCCCCTCCCCCGGGTAGCCGTGTCAGATTTTGGGGGGAAACGTGCTATTTGAAGACAAAGCTCTGTGTGGGGTTGCTTTAATTTGGGGGTGAGGTGGGGGTAGGAGTTGGCCATGGGTTTGCTGCATTCCAGGAAGAGGGAGGACTCTTCTCTCCTCGATGAGTCATGGGAGAGAAACAGCTAATGTTTGCAAGCATCTCCAGGCTAGCCTCTGCTTTCTGGTACTCCACCCATCCCCCACCTATGCAGATTGGACCCACCAGAGAAGATTCAAATGTTAAGCTTGAGCGCTAAGGCAGAAGGCACGGGTCTGAGATGGAAAGCAGCTGAGAGAGAAGGGAGGCGGCTGTCCTGTACCTCTGGACTCCAGCAAGTGAGACACAGGACAGGAGCTCACAATGGGTGGACCGGTCTCCCAATGAGGACACGATCTGAGTGGTGTGGGAGGACACAGTGAATGAACAGGGCTGCCCGAGGGGCCTGCAGGACAGCACAACTGCAGGGGACTAAGGACCAAAGGGGATTGCAGGGAAGAAGGCAAGGGCTACGAAGAAAGGGGAGTCTTGCAACTGAGAGAAGCCGGGAACTCCTTCTTTCAGGGGGAAGATGAAGGCTGAGCGGGCTGGAGAGGGACAGGAGCAGGCGGGTGCGCTGGGGCAGGACTCTCCTCGGAGCCTCGGCAGTCTGCTGGAGCCAGACGGGGCTCGTGGGGCCTTCTCCCAGATGGAGGGGATCAGGCTTGTCACACACACTTCCCTCAGGATACACAGTGTCCCCCTCCCTCCCCCTCTCCGAAATCAGGAGAGGATCTCAAGGTGACAGGAGGGCAGTCAACCTCCTGGGACCTTTTGTGAACTATCAGGTAACTACAGCGGGATCACAACAGGAGACCCAAGCATGCCTCCACCCCCCCCTCACTTTTTCTATTGTGGGACATCAAGGGAGGGAGCTGGTCAGCTTGGGAACAAAGATCCTATTCTAGGACTCTGTCCACTGCAACCCTATCCACTGCATTCACAGTCCTTGGGTCTCTGCCCGCAGGAAACTCTACCTGCTCCCCGCACTACCACCGCAGCTGGAGCAGCAGCACCCTGGCACCCAGCAGGGGAGGGAGAGTCTGAGTAGCTCATCATTTAAAATTAAAATCGCATTTCTTCCCTGTTCAGTTTTCTACCAGGTCCGGGAGGCCCTGTCACAGCTGCATTTTAAGCATGTCATTGCTCAAGGTCCAAGCTCCTTGTTGGGGGTTGGGGTGGGTAGGAAGCAGGGCGGTGGGGGAGAACTTTTGAAATCTTTCCACAAAAATCAAAGAACAAACCGACCAGAGGGGAAAAATAGCTGCTATATTTAAACTACATTATCCCATCAGGGAGCTATGGTTCTGAAAACCATTCCACAGGACTTTGGCACTGCTGCATGGGTTTCTTTAGTTTAGTGTTTTAGTTTTTTTTAATGGTAACATTTATTTCTCCAGAGCAGTAGTTGCAAAGGAAGTGACGGACATCACTCGTGAATTCGGTAGATACGTCCTGAGCACCTGCCATATGCCCAGCACTGCTCTAGGCACTGGGGACGCAGAGTAAATACGGGAAGCTCAGTCTTGAAAGCAAATAACCATCACGCGTCCATTCATAATTGTGCGCCTTCTAATGGGCATGATCCCTGTTCCCCTGGAGGTTACAATCCGGTGGAACAAGACAGACAATAAACAAGTGACTTAGGCGATAATTGCTATGGAAGGGAGAGAACTAGTCATATGTCTGTCCCTTTGATTTCCCTCCTGCCCTCCCTGCTGCTCTTCTCAGCTCTGGGTATGCAAATGGTACAGATTGTTCACGGCTCACTCCTGGAGAAAGGTGACCATCCTAACGCCCCGCCCTCTGCCTGTGTGGCTTTCACAGGTGAGTCCATGTCCC
Organism: Tonatia bakeri; assembly: GCA_004024845.1. NCBI lineage: Eukaryota > Metazoa > Chordata > Mammalia > Chiroptera > Phyllostomidae > Tonatia > Tonatia bakeri. The sequence goes on from PVIA01005606.1 coordinate 16,132, forward strand.
AGTCAGGTGGAAAGGTCAGGTAGATGGCTGGGTATAGGAGTCTGGACTTATGCACGTGTGTCACTGATAGTTCGGCGGCATTTAAAGCCACAGGCCAGAGAAGCTCATGGGGAAGCAGGCCAAGTCCTAAGTCCTGAGCTGCTGCACATTTCAAGTGGAGTAGAAGTTCAGAGGGGTAGGAAAGGAAGGCTGAAAAGGGTCAGCCAGAGAAGCAGGAGGCAAACTGAGTTACTGTATTACTGCTGAGCGATGTACAAACTGCTGTGTGGGACGCACAAGTCTCAACTAAGATCTGGGTGGTGAGGGTGGGAGGGATGATGGAGAGGGCCATTCTTCCCAGATGAGGTGGGATGTTAGCTTTCACCTTGGAGGAGATTAGGTGCTCACAAGGCAGATCCAAGGGGCAGGAACAGCCTGAGCAAAGGTACAGATCTTTGCCTTTCCTCAACAAGGTGGTACCTTTTGTTTGGCCAACCCAACATTTATTCCCTTCCTTCTGGCACCAGCACCATGACTTTCCTTTGGGTCGTTGTTTTCCAGGGTATGGGTCCTGAACTAGCCGAGAGCTGGCACATGCTGGTTTGGGGACCACTGCTCTGGGGAACCACTTCTCCCCCATTCTCGGCCCATGTAACTCAGGTGGGGCTGAGCACAGCCCATGCTTCAGTGGGGAACACAGGGCCCTGAGAAAATATTGGGCCTTCCCCTGTATGGAAATCACTAAACGTGGCAAACTGTAAATTGGAGATGCAGGGGCCACGTCCGCTACCACCTGGAGAGAGCCCACCAGAGAGCGAAAAGCTAAGGTGAGCAGCAGAGCCTGGAGTCAGAGCCTCGGTGGCTTTATCTGAGCACCTGGATCAAGCTGTTCTGAATCTGGAGTCTAGTCCCAATAAGTCTCTCCCTCTCTCTCTCTCTCTCTCTCTCTCTCTCTCTCTCTCTCTCTCAAGTATAAGTCAGTTGGCTTTTTGACACTGAGCCATTAAAAGAATACTTAATATGGAGGCAGGGAGGCAAATTCTGGAAAGATAGTCTATTAAGTTTGACAACTTCTCAGATGTTAAAGTTATACTTTGTGGGCATGTAGAAAAAGAGGTGGTCCCACCCTGGCTGGTGTGGCTCAGGGGACTGAGCGCTGGTCTATGAAACAAAGGGTCGCCAGTTCAATTCCCAGTCAGGGCACATGCCTGGGTTGCTGGGCTAGGTCCCCAGTAGGGGGTGCATGAGAGGCAACCACACATTGATGTTTTGCTCCCTCCCCCTCTCTAAAAATAGATAAATAAAATCTTTTTTAAAAATCTTTAAAAAATAAGAAAGAAAAAGAAGTGGTCCCGAGGCGCTGGCATGTGCTCAGTAGTAATGCAAGTCATGCCACACTGGACAGATTTCTGCGAAAAGATTACTAGAATGTGGACTTCGAGACTATTGTAGACAATGTACCTAGATCTTAACACCACCTTTGAGAGTCCTCTCATTCACTTCTCAGAGATAAGAGAAATCCTGACTAATACTGAAGTGGACTAACATTCTGTAATCACCTGGAGAGACTTTGATTTACATAACAAAGAATTTAAATCGTGCCGGCAATCCTGCTCATCATTACACTCAGCAAGCACGTTCCCCAGTCACCAAGAGACGTCAGTCAGTTGTGACCAAGTTAGACGGTCTTAGTTCCTACCTGCCTATCCTTGTAAACACCTCGCTATGTTAGTTTCAAGCCTAGTATATAAATATGTATTTTTCATATAACATGATCCTTAAGTCGAGCCGACCACATCAGGTGTCCAACCAAACAAATGGGCTGCTGTGATGTGGTGTGGTCAAGTGTTATGGGAGATAAGGAGGTGTGAGAACGCTTCATCAGATTTTCACTTTCCTGACTTTGGAACCTATAGTCAAGTCAATATACAGCAACTGGACAACTATCTAGTTGATTGGCTATATTCTGATCTGGAATAAAAGTCTAGAAGTTCTATTGGATAAGGACATAGAAGTCACAAGTCCTGCTTATCACATCTGCGTGTCACACAAGCTGGGACATACAGCTACAACATCACCTGCAGATGAAGACTGTAAAAGACCACCACAGGCTGCAAAGGTGGGCCAAGAGGACCCCAAGAACATTCCAGCACAGTCACAGTTCAGTGCCTGGGTTAAAAAAAAATATATATATATATCTCCACAGTTGAAGGACACAATGGGAAGATTTAACCCAACTGCAATTTATATACACAGAATTCAGTCTTGAGTTGATTGTTAACACAGATCAACAGTGTGAGGGGAACGCATCCAGAAAAAGGCAGGCAGTGCGAGCTGTGCCCAGGCTTTTGTGTTCGGTAGCAGGTGTGTCCGGCACTGGACAACCGGGTTGCAGGGGGTCCAGACTCCTGCTGCAGGAGGAACGGCTCAGGGACCACGCTGTTCTTTTTAGCCAAGAAAAGAGACTTTTATAAAGCACGGTAGAAATACTCAAAGGGATCTCACACAGGGGAGGAATTAAAGTTACTCAGAGTTGTTCCAGAGCGCTAAACAAGAACCAATGTACAGGAGAGCTGGTGGGAGGTGGATTCGGCCCAGAATGAGACTGCTTTCATGATGAGAGCCGTCCAGATATGGAACAGGCTGCCTTTTGCCATCTCCGTCGCTTTACGGGAGGGCTGTGAAGGGCTGGGAAGTTGGCTCTAGTCTCTTTCTCAGATTCTCTCTTTATATTGGGCCTTTTCTCTTTGCTGTCCTTTCTGTCCGCCTAGCTTTTTAAACCAGCCTGCCTACTACCAGCTAATGTCCTCCTTTATCAATTCCTTTGAGGTTCTTTGATCAAATCATCCGTCTTCCTGAATCACTGTTTCTCTTCTTTTCCCTCTCCCTGTCCTCAATTAATAGAATGTGATGTAACTGCAATCCTTGGTGGAAAATGAAGTGTTTCTAAAGACCCATCCTCAGTTGTTTTAACCTTGTTAACAAGAAGCATGTGTAGTTCATAAAATATGTCGAGCATAAATTTATTTCTACATCAGAGTGACTAGATCTTTCTGCCCTTCAGAGGCCAGGTTTATGCTAAATTTTGGCAACTTATAAACAACATGTTTCAGAGACACCACTGGTTGAGGAATCAAGTGTGTGACTGGTGTGTGAAGTACAAAGGGCCCACCTCAGGCCCCAATCACACTGTTTCGGTTCATGGGAGCACGGCAATCTTCAATAAACAGACTGCAAAGAACGTTCTAGGAGGGCGATGACAACGTGTTAACAGTGCCAATGGGAACATACCCATTACTTATCTCCAAGAAACATATAACCTGGAGTTCAGCAAAAAATTGCTGAGGCCCTCCCATGGCAGGGCGTTTTGCGAGTCCTTGACAGTGCAGGGATGGAGGGACTCTATCATTCTCTCAAAGAGGAGGCATTCGATTAAACGTGGAGTGTATACAGGGTCCGTGCTGCATCCTGAGGTTGGACAAGCTAGACAAGCCCATGTTCTCACACAGCTTATGTCCTGGAAGGGGGAGGCAGACAGGAAACAGCTAAACAAAAATACGGTATTAGGGATGAGTGCTGTGAAGAAAACAAAACAACGTGATAGCGAGGGAGGGCGGCAGGGTAGGTAACCACTTTACTCAGCCGAGGTGACATGCAAGCTGAGATCCGAATGAGAGGGAACCAGGCACTTGAAGATCTGAGGACGAGCATCCAGTACGAAAGCTGAGGTCGGAAGCCCCTCAAAAAGCTCAAAATCATACCAGAGATGCTTACAACCCCAAGCAGAGACGGAGTCCTGGAATAGAGACCCAGAGTCCAATGCCCAAGGTACGGTAATTTGCAGGCTGAGAAGGGTTAATCTTCCTGCCTGCAGTTCTTCCATTGCCGCTGAAACAGATGAGGAGGAAGAATTGGGAAGAAACGGTGTAGACCTGATCCAGCTCAGAGAGGAAAGAGCCACCAGCCCTCCAGTACCACACCCCCACCATGCTGTTGTCCCTGTCCCTCCTGGAGGAGGCTCCCATCCGGTGACCCAACCAGTTTCCACCTGGCTTCTCTTAGTGCATTGCCCTACGCTGGACTTTTGTTTGTTTGTTTCATGTAGGGTTTTGTTGGCCCTTTTCCAAGTATCAATCAAAACTGCATGCCAGCCTCCACTCCTTGGAAATAATTAAATGAAGTGACGTGCCTGATTTTTTCAGCTGGGTAATAATGCGCTGTGATTTGCATCTGCTGAAGGCATTTATCTTGAGTCCTGAGGCTGAGCCATCTGGGGCAACCGAGGTGATTTTTGCTCTGCTTTGACACCTGTGGATGGTACACGATTGCTAAACACAAAAGATGGACTAAAGGCTTCATTCTGCGACACACTCCCTTAAGCAAGCTGTTCTTTACGATGCCAGTATGTCTACTTTTTGTTCATGAATTCAACTGCAAAGGCCCCTTCCGCTGTTAACTAGTCTAACTCCTTCATACTGCAAAATTCCCTTTATCTTGCTGTCACCCAGGTTTTGTAGATTTCAGGGATTTAAGAATAGGCTTTGAATTAAAGTCCCTTTTTCGTCTGTTGGAGAAAGTGGAAGCCTAGAAAATAGCCTTGATTTAAATGCCTGAGCGAAGCACCTTCTAGCACAAATCTGGCTGATATTTAGCAGGCACAGTAGCGTCACCTGTGTCTTCTATGGAGACGCATATCAAAGGTCGTGTGGGCTCTTAGAAATAAAGCAAAACCTCCTCCTTCTTCCACCCAGAATGGGATTTCCTCAATCAGGGCGCAAAACTCAAAGGGGAAGGGTGCTATTTGCGTGCGATGGAGGTCTCGGCGGGGGTTGTGGGATGCGGTGTTCCCGAGGAGACAGATGAGGGTTTTTGGCCTTGAGGGAAGTCAACTGCGGAATTCCTCCCCTCGATTCCTCAGGAGGGAGGCTCTGAAACAGACATCAGGATGCAGAATGCGGTCCTGGAATCGGAGGGCGAAAGGGCAAGCCAAGGACACCAACCCGAGTGCGCTTCGGGAAACCCTGTGAGGACCACGTTCCCGGGCACCCCGGCCACAACCCTGGCCCGAGGCCGACCTTGAAAGGCAGGCAGTGTCCTCCGGGCAGCGAGCGCAGGCAGCCCACTGTGAGCCCTCCACCGCCCAGGACTCTGGTCCTTTGGGTAGGTGAGGAACAGAAAGCAGTACTGGCAGGGAGCGGATGGGACCGAAGCTCGCCCCGCACAGCGCACTGTACCAGCGCCGGGCCGGGCGGCCTGGATCCGGGTTCCCGGGGGCGGTGCGCGGAAGGGGGCGGGGCCTGCGTGGCAGCGTGGGCGCGAGCGCGCTGGCGGGAGGGAGCCGGGAGGAGGGGGCGGGGCCGCGCCGCCCGCGCCGCGCTGGGCCCTCTCGGCCAATGAGCGGCGTCCACATGCCGCGGCGCGGCGAGAGGGGAGGTAGCGGCGGATAAATGCTATTAGAGCAGCCGCCGCGGAGCCGTCCCCGACGCCACCTCCTTGTCCTGCGCCGCAGCTTCCTCCGCCGCTGTCCGGGTTGCGGAGCTGAGGGAACCGGGCGAGCGCGCCGCGCATCCCCCGTGGGCTAGTTGCCCTTGTTCCGTCCTGCCCTCAGGGGTCGGCCAGGCGCCCCCTCCTCCAGCCCGGGCGGGGCCGCGGATCACCTTAGGAGAGCGGGGAGGGGGCTCGGGGCTGCGGCCTGTGGCGAGGACCGGCTGTTGAGGGCGAAGGAGGCCCTCTCTTTTAGGGAGGAGAGGGAGCGTCGCGAGCCCCCCGCCCCCCGCCCAGCTGAGCCAGGGGAGGGCACCGCGGCCAGGGCCGGGCGGCGAGAGGGGCGGTTGTCTTGCGGGAGGGGCGCGGGGTGATTCAGCGCCCCGCGAGGCGGAAGCGGCCGGAGAAGGAGGGGAGACGCCAGTCCGCGCCTGGGCGCCCGGGGTGGCACGAGCCCGCGGTGCGAGTGCGAGGCGGAGGCAAGGAGGCCGCGGGGACGGGGAGGCGAGGCCGGCCGGGCCCCCGCAGCCATGGAGAACGCGCACACAAAGACGGTGGAGGAGGTGCTGGGTCACTTTGGTGTCAACGAGAGTACGGGGCTCAGCCTGGAGCAGGTCAAGAAGCTCAAGGAGAGATGGGGCTCCAACGGTAGGTGGCCGGCGCCGGGGCTGCAGGGACCCCGCGCGGCCGGGCGCGGGCCCGAGAGCCAAGGAAGATGGCTGACCGGGCCCCACCTCGTGGGTCTCGGCTCCGCGCCCGCCGAGGGCTGCGGGCGGCTGGTTGAGCCCCCGCGCCGGCCTCGGAGGAGAGGGGCTGCAGGCGCGGGGCGCGGGGGCTGGGTCTGCACGTCCTGACGACCTCCTCGCGGCTCGAGCCCTTGACCTTCCACGCACGCAGCCAGATCCACGGCTAGTCACCAGCAGCAGCCGGCCCCGCGGAGGGAGGGACGAGTCTCCTGCAGCTGGGTTGAGCCCTTCGAGACATTTTCTCTTCCCCAGCCGGTTTGCGAGGCGTCGTAGTAATTGAGACTGCCTCTGACCGTTCTTGTACTACCGGCAGCCACACATCTGGCAGAAGTGATGACATAGCTGAAATGACTCGTTGTTTCAGGATCCCTGTTTCGGTGGCGATGAGATTTTACGCTTTGGGGTAGACCTAAGGCCATTGGTTACAGCAAGTATTGCATATTTTCCTGGGGTACCATTTCAGTATGGTTTTCATTAGAAATGGTTGAATGTACATCTGTCTTCGTATGTCTTGCAAAGAGTGGTAATTCTTAGCAGTTCCTCTTAGATAATGCCAAAATGTTTTTTTCCCCCCTCCTCCTCTTGACATGCTGTCGGGCGAATTTCTACATTCTACAGAGTTACCTGCTGAAGAAGGTAAGTAATCTTAAAATGTTCTCTCCCCGCTCCTTTGTGTGCTGATGTTAAGATGACATTTACAACAAATACGTTGTTTGCTTCTAACAGGAAAAACCTTGCTGGAACTTGTGATTGAGCAGTTTGAAGACTTACTAGTTAGAATTTTATTGCTGGCAGCGTGCATATCTTTTGTAAGTATAAAGCAATTCATTTTCTCTCTTAAAAAAATGGGGCTGTTCCATAGGTGAAAAACCAGGGAATAAATGAAGTCCTTTGGGTGAGAACATTATATTTGGAGATTTAATCAGTGTCTCCGTGAATTTTTTGAAACCCAGGTATTTTTAAATTGCAGACAAAACACTTGAAGCCATTTGTGAACAGAAAATAAATGGATGCCTGACACGTACAGTGCGGTTAGAAATCATTCTCAAATGTGGCAGGGTCTTATGAGTTCTTGTGTGTTACCAGCTTTTAACCTCAGAAAGTTCTTTATTGGAAGATCTTTTCTTCTGGGGGTTCTTCCATTGTGTAAAAGCATACTGAGATGATGTTGGGCTCTTTATGTGGTCTGTAAATAGAACTCCCAAAAGGAATATTCCAGTTGCTCTCCTGTCCTCGTAATGGCAAGATGACAGTTGTTTCTGACAGTGACAAGAATGATGACGGTAGTGATGGCACCACTGTTGACCAAATTTGGTCACTGACCTTTAGGGTGGCATATTTATCTAAATTGGACCCTTGTCTTGAGTGACTCCTAGGTAAAGAGAACAAGGTTCAGTACAGTTGGTTCTGGGTCTTTAAAAGAAAAAAAAAAAAGAAAACCCATAGTGTTTTTTCTTGTTCTGTATGTATGTGCTTACCCGCTTGAGTCCTGTGTGGTTGCTAAGGAACTGGTGAAATGCAAAGAACTTCAGCAGAAGAAAGGGGGCGGGAATTGGTGAGGATATTGCTAGGTTACTAACATTTTTTTCTGTTCAATATTAATTTTTTATTGTATTTTTTTCTTGGGCAGTGGACTTTGTAGTTTTCCTAAAAATGGTCATGAATAGGACACAGATGTTCCTAAGCCTAAGACCACGAGATACCTTTTGTTCTTAACGCATTTTATGGTTATAAGAAACTAGGACGGTGAGTGAAATTCACCCAGCGCCGCACTCTCTAGTCTTCACCAAACTGACACAGCTTCAGGGTTTCACTTTTGTTGTGTGTTTGTACCTGCGTGAGCCCGGGGATTTACCTTAGTCTTCATGACGGCCGTACCACAGAGGGCCATTTTGAGAACTACATGAGGGAAGTGCTGGACATTAATTTAGGTGAAGGGGGAAAGTGGGATGAGGTGAACTTTTTTTGGAGGAATTCTGTTCACAAATTCTGCCATGAGACTTGAACATTTCACACCATGTTAGCCAAGTGACGGGGAGCCATTAGTCAGTCCTCTTTTCAATGGTTTTCATTGAAGAAGATTGAATGCTGTATCAAACTAGTCAACATCCTGAATTAAATCATCCATTTCTCTTAGATGCCTGCTTAATTAATTTAACCCTTCAATCCCCACTGTCACCTCAGTAAATAGCTACTGCTTTAACCAGTTAGGGCAATAGGATAAAGGAGTAAATTTGTTTGGGTAACTAATTTTGGTATATTGTCATGGGCCGAAAAATTATATATTTGTGCTAGGGTAATATTTATATTTAAGTTGGCTACATAATTTCCAAGAGTCTCAGCTTTGATAGTTAAAGTACTGGGATTCATTAAAGTCATCAGGGACCTCTTAGAAGTTGATCAACTGGTGTTAACAAGCCAGAGATAAAATATATTCTTGAGTTTTTCTGCATATGTAACTCAAGGCACTGTTGTAACATCAGTGGCGTTATTTCCAATAAAGAAGCTATTGACTATTTGGGTTACATAGTATCTCTTGAGTGATCAGTTTGAGTGACTGTATTAACATTTTGAAGTAATGATGTGTGTGATTTTTACTTTGAAGTAAGTTGTTCCTAGACATTTTCAAATGGGTTTTAAAATAAATAATTTTGTTGTAAGGTAGCATGTTGGGTTTTTGTGGCTTTGTAGAGCTGTGTTTTGAAATTGAAATTTGAGTTACCTTTGGGTAACTTTGGCATTACTGCTGAGGAAATGAACTAGGCTACATTTTTATTTTATGGGTTGCTATGCAAAAAACCCCCAAAAAACCAAAAAAGCGTTTAAGAAGTATTGTTACTTAATTTGCTTTGATTTGTTTGATTAAGAAATTGCAGATATAGAACCTGTTGGTTGATTTCCTTCACGTGCAGTCGGCGCCGCTGCTGCACCCTACTTGACCTTTCCCTTATTTCTTTATCTCTCAGGAGCCCTGAGTCTTTGTGGTCGTCAGTTTACTCCTGTTTAATAGGAAAAACTGGTGGGTTATTCATGTCCTTTTGGAGAAGTGAATAGGTAGTTCTATATCTATGATAATTATCAGGTTCTCCTCAAGTTAAAAAGAAATATTAGGCTTTAGTGATTTATTTTAAATATCAAACTAGGTAGTAAACTGTTAACCACAGTTTATATTTTGCTGTGGCAGAAAGTAGGAAGCTATTAATGTTTTACACTTGTGACCTGTAAGGGATAGTTTAATTAACTTCTAATATTCATCAAAATGGTTTACTTTAAAGGTCACTTGGGTTGGAAGAAGCGAGCTGTATATCTCCCATTGCATATGAAATAACATTAGAAATTCCTCAATTTTGACATTCAGCGCCTTCTATCCTTTCATTTTGTCTTTCTCTCTCTTCTGTCACCAACTCTTTGCCATTCATAGAACTCGTATGGTTGCTTACCTGGAATTCTCCTCTCCTCTCTCTCACTATTTCATTAGGTATTGGGTTGGCCAAAAAGTCCTTTTAGTTTTTTCTGTAAAATTCTTCATTCTTCACTTTCACTAATAATTTTATTGACTTGGATATTTGGAATATGTCAGTAATCTCCCGACATATGGGCTTCTAGTGGGTAGAGGCTAGGGGTGCCTCTAAACATCTTCCAATGCGTCAGACGGCCCCACAGCAAAGGATTATTTGGTCAGCGAGTCAGTAGTACCAAGAAGCTTTGCAAATCACTTTTGATAAGTTTGATCAGTCACAGCACCTTCTCTATGCACTACACAAATCTTGTTGTACCTTTCTTGAAATAATAAAGCATAATATGCCAAAAGTGTTATGTATCTTATTCCATTTTCAATATTAAAATGGTTGCACAAAAATTCTCAAATTTTGGGGTTTTTTTATTGCACACTGGTATGAGAGCTGTCACAATTCAATCTAACAAAATTGTTTTGAGTGAAGTTAAAGATAGCTAAGCACTACTAGAGCAGAAAAAAACTAAATGAACTTTTTTGCCAACCCAATATTTATTTAATACTTTTGGTACGTGGCACAGACACTGGGGGAAGAGTATCAAACAAAATAGAAAAAGATTCTTACCTGGAGCTGACATTCCAGTAGAGACATAGTAAGTAAAATGTGTCAGTATCATAATCTGTTGGATGTGATGGTGCTGTGAAGAGAAATTAAGTGAGGAGATGAAATTTCAAATGGGGTGGTCAGAAGATGCCTCTGAGAAGGTGACATTTGAGAACAGACAAGAAGGCAGCGAGCTGCAGGGCCACGGATGCCTCTCGCATCTGAATCGTAAAGCCCTCTCCCGCCACACAGTTCCCATGGAGTTTCTGTACCCTCCGCCTCCATTTCCCTCAGCTAGTTCCAGCGACACTGAGATGCTAACAGAACTTTCTTAAGCCACGGCGTTTCTCAACTTTTTACTTACTTTTGAATAATTGTCTTTTCTTTCTACTGGACCCTTTAAAGCGGTTCTTAATTGCTTTTAGAGCCTAGATTATTACTTTTGATAAAACAAATACATATTTGGATGAGTTTGTGTTGGAAGCATTTTCAAAATATTTAAGGTCAGTAATTTTTGGTTTTCTCAGAACAGTATATTTAAGAAGTGTTTGATATTATGTAGTAATTTGAAATTTTTTTGTTTTCTTTTAATTATTTTTTAAAAAGAGAAAACAGGTAGTTTACTGATTGGTTTAACTAATTTAGAGCATTTCTTTAAAATATCATTGGAAAGGTGAAAGTATTGCCCTGGCTGGTGTGGTTCAGTGGATTGGGTATCAGCCTGTGGACCAAGGGGTTGCTGGTTCAGTTCCTGGTCCGGGCACATGGCTGGGTTGTGGCCAGGTCCCTGGTTGGGGATGTGCGGGAGGCAACCAATTGATGTTTATCTCCCTCTCGTTCTTCCTCCTTTTCCCTCTTTCTAAAAGTAAATAAATGAAATCTTAAAAAAAAAAAAAAGAAAAAATATGTGTAGTTTTTTGCCTTTTTTCAAAAGATTATTGTCTGAAATCTGAAAATATTGAGTGTTTTTACATAAGGTTTGTGTTGGCATCAGAAGAAAATGTAGTCTGATTCATACGTTTTTAATTTTAAAACTTATTTTAATTTTTCTTAAACATTAGGACCTTCTATAATAAAGGTAGATTTGGTGAATACTCATATAGCAAATTCCTTCTGAAGTACATAGTTATTATTGGTGCTCAGTACATTAAAGGGATTTTCCTTAGGAATTAAAAAAAAAAATCTAGCTTTTACATGTTTGAAAAGACCTGAACAGTGGGTTTTTTCTGTTTTTGTTTTTGTTTTTAATTTTTGAATTCTGAGAGTTGAGTGAACTCAGAGTCCGGATGCTTTGCTGAAATAAATGATAAAGATTTAGTCAAGGGTCTTAGGGCTTGAAAAGTGGAAATACAACTAGGCAATACCCAGAGTATTCTGAAGAAGAAAGAAAAGCTGAGAGTTCTTACAGTAAAAAGGACATTCTTGAGAAGATGCAGTCCTGCCTTCTCAGCCTCTGGATTGGCCTGATACAGTGGTCCTCTGGAAGATAGGGGGTCTGAGTGGTGGAGATCAGATGGCTTGGATACAGGAACATTCTCCTTTCCTTAGTGCTTCAGTGGGTAATCAGGACTATCTAGAGGTTGGATGTATATCCTGGCTTTGACACAGGACTGGAAAGTTAAAAAGTTTAAGTTCCTAGACTAGTTAAAACAAGAATAAAATTGTTTCCTTATGCCTCAAGTTACTTGACTTTAGTTAGTTTAACAGTTTGACTGTAGTGATTTCGTTTTATTTCTTTTCCCTCTTCCTCATGAGCATAGTCTGGAAGTCTAGGAAGCCCACCAGAACAGGCTCAACTAAACAGCTCCGTTGCAGCTGAGAAGCAGGTTCTTAGGCACTTGTTTTTTAAACTAACAGTGTTTTCAACACCAATAATGATGGTTAACATTTATTGTACACTTATCAAAGCTTTAGATGAATTATTTTATTTTCTCCCCCATGAACTTCTAAGGGAAAGTTTCACTACTATTTCCGAAACCGTAGAACCATCGCAAAATGGTCCTGATCCTGTTTTACAATATATGGAGTAGCGTTTTAGAGACACCAGACAAAAACTGCCTAAATCATACTTTTTTAAAAAAAGGTTTTATTTTTAGAGAGGGGAAGGGAGGGAGAAAAAGGGAGAGAAACATCGATGTGTGAGAGAAACATCAGTTGGTTGCCTCTTACATGCCCCCATCTGGGAACCTGGCCCACAACCGGGAACCTGGCCCACAACCCAAGCATTTGCAATGTCTGGGGTTGGAACCTGTGACCTCTCAGTTTGCAGGCCGGTGCTTAATCCACTGAGCCACACCAGCTAGGGCCATACTTTTTTTTTAATGGCTGAAAGAATTTTTGTGTTTTACCCCAGTAAATTGCCATAACGCTTATTGATGATACTTTATTCATTCTTGTGAAGTGTTTAATTTCCACTTTCTTAAAATTTTTTTTATGTGAATTTCATTTATTGAACAAGCAAGAGTCCCCAAAGGCATTGCAAGTTTCTGAGTGTACAAGGAGGAGCACACGCCCATGCCCTCCGTCTCAGAAATGTGCTCACAATCTCTCATTTTCTTCTAATGGTCTCATTAAGAGCTCAGCATGTTATCCAACCTGAAGATAACTGATGGCACAGTACCACGGCTGTCTCCCAGTTTATACCAGCACGTGACTTTTTACCTGGGATTAAAATGTGTCTGTTAAACTGAGCTCTCCAGCATCTTTCAGCTCTCCTGTTAGAACGTACTGTGCTGTACACAGATCAGTCTCACAGGTAACAATTAGAAGACACCATATCTTACCCTATTTAAGCAGTTTAAACTGCAGTTGAACATTCATTAGCAAGTGGTTACTTTGAATAGATTGGCAGGTTTGAAACTTTGAGCTTGCTGGATAATGTAAGCCCCTGAAGACATGTAATGTTACTGTGTTTAAACAGCGCAAAGCAGAGGGATAAACTCTTTATGCCTAAAATTACACTGTAGTAGCCTTTCCTTCCACTTTCCTTTGATGCTGTTGATGTAGTTAGTTGTCTTTTTTGCTCTCTTAATGTTTAAGTTCATATACTGCCACTTAGAGTTGTGTATCTTAGAGGTTGTGTGAGATTCTGTTTCATTTATGCATGCATCTAATTTAGTAAATACATAGTAAGCATCAACTGTGTATAAGATGTCTTCTAGGCCCCTGGGGACACAACAGTGAACAAAAGGCAATACAGACATAATCTTTTATGTTTAACTTATTCTCAGTAAAGATTTTTTGAAACATTTTCCCCTTCCTCCTGTATAAATACATTTTGTATAACTCCTGGTAATCCATAATGAGAACTGGCTGTACTATTATGCTAATAAGGCATCTTGCATTTTGCTGCTAATGTGTCACTCATCCAATTTCACTCTCCTTTCCTCTGCCTTCTTCCCCGTCTCACGGAGTCTCCCATTTGTCAGCACCATCTTCCCACTCACCGAGGGGCTTCCTTTTTAGGGCAGCACAGCCGTGAGGGACTGCACGGTGTGCTTTGAACGTGACTGACGGACTGCTGCTTACCATTTAATGAAACATGGTTGGTCTTCATTTGGGGCTGTAGCATTTAATTCTTTGGGTTATTTGTGGTTTCAAAACAGACATTTTTGAAAGTATTCAGGAAACTGTTGGTTGTCAATTTTTAATGGGTTCAGCACCATCCTTCTACCCTAAGAGATTTGCCCACTACTTTCTTATCAGCACAGATTAGTACATCTGTACAACTTTCAGTAACTCAGAATGCCTGTGTTTTTACACAAACATTTTAAAGCCATGTAGTGGAAAGAAAGGCTAGTTAGTGCATTGTACAGATTAGGATTATTATACTGAAAAAACCACTTGTGCAAAGAAACTACACATTTCTTGCAAAGTGGAGGTTTATTCCCGATAGTTCGGTCGCTGCTTGCCTTCACCTTTCCTCTGCTCCGGCTGCTGGCGGAGACTGCTCTGAGCCTGTCCCTCAGGTCTGGCTGCCAAGAGGGAAACTCATATCCGCTTTAACGAGGTGTGAGGCTGATCTCACAGTTGCTGATGCTTCGCTGACCTTTCGGAGAGGTCCTCGTAACTCTTCAGTCTAGCAGTTTCTCTCCCCCAAGAGCTCATTAGGTTTCTTATTTCTGATACGCTGTCCCTGGCAAATACTTGGAAGGCTACTATCAAAGCACCTGTGATCTTGTATCTATCAAAATTTAAAACTTGCTAAAGAAGTTCTCATTTTGGCATTAGGCCTAGTTTTAACGCCAGGAATGCCCTGCTGAAAGCCTGGAGCAGCATTTGTCTTCATCCCGGTGTCCGCCCGCCCTGGCTCACTAGCTGTCAGTGGTGATTGGCATCTGTCAGGGCCTGGTCCTGGTGTCTCCTGGTGTTTTTCCTGTTCATATTGATATTGTTTGTTAATTTGTTGTTACCCTTTTTTACTTGGCAAGATTCATGTTGAGCATTGCCTTAGTCATCTTTCCACTTGTTTGCTATTTGTGTAGACTCTCACTTTATAGCCCTGGCCTGGTGGTTCATTTGGTTAAAGCATCATCCTGATACTCCAAGGTTGTGGGTTTGACCCCTGTCAGGACACATACAGGAAGCAAGCAATGAATGCATAACTAAGTGGAACAACAAATCAATGTCTCTTCTCCCTCCCTCCCTTCCCTTCTCTTTCTAAAAGTCAATTAAAAAATAAGGAATTGTTTCCTGGTATATTTAAAAATATACTATGTAGTATTACACTAAGTATGTAGTCAGATGGCTTTTTTATTGCCCTCAATGATATCTGACAATATTAAAAGTATCAAAAATGGTGCTTTTATTGTTTACTAAATAGACCTTTTAAACAAAAGGTTTTATTATGAAATATGCAAACATTTTTAAGCCATATTAAAAAAACAAAGGTAAATCTTAGCTCCCAGATTTAATTAATTAGATACATTTAACATCCTTTCTGGATTGGCAATTTTCTACAGAAATTGGTTAAAATTTTAACATTATTTTAAGATTCATTGTGTTGGATTCTCTCTTAGGGTTGCTCAGAATGAAGTACACTGTGGCTCTCTTGTAGCTTTTAAATCTCAACAAAGTGATGGTTGTGTGATCTGGAAATTAATTCTCTGCCCATTTTTCTTGGGGCAATATTCTGTGTCCAGTTATGCCATCTTAGACTGACATTATTTCTGAAATGTTGTGTTGTTATGCTAGAGGTCATTTGGAAGGTGACCTTCAAAATACATTCCTGATTATGGGAAAGCCTTGCAGTAATTCTGAGACAGCCTTCAGTAATACCAGTGAAATAAGTGAGGTATTAACAGTTAGTGATCAGTTATTTTTATTATGAATTTATGCCACAAGATATTATTTGGTATGACTATTACCCAGCTCAGCAAAGTTGTTGATGATTACCTTTAACAAAATTAAGAGTTTGTTTTATTTCTTCGGAGTATATACGTATAAAATGAATGGTATTTATTTCCTTGTAAGTATTTTATTTGGATTTTTTTAAAAGATTTTATTTATTTACCTTTAGAAAAAGAGGAAGGGAGGGAGAAAGAGGAAGAGAAACACCAGTGCTTGAGGGACGACATCTGTCTGTCGCCTCTTGCGCCCCCCAGCTGGGGCCTGGCCCACAGCCCAGGATGTGCCCTGACCGGGAATCCAACCTGTGACCTTTCACTCTGCAGGCCCAAGGGCCAGTGCTCAATTCAGTCAGCCACACCACCCAGGGAAGATTTTAAAATAGAGTTATTACATAAATAAATAAATTTGTTCTTAAGGATATTGTTAAGGAATTGTATAGTTTCTATTCTTAAGAAATATTTTGAACAAGACATAAGCAGGTCGTTTATGTCATTACCTTATGCCTCTATTTGTTTCCAGGGATGGTAAGAAAAGAGATTTTGTGTGTCGTAATTCCTTTAGTGCCAGCCACTTCTGCTATAAAGTGGCACTAAGCCTAAAAACACATTACGGCTCTAACACATGCCATTTCTTTTCTAGGTTTTGGCTTGGTTTGAAGAAGGTGAAGAAACAATTACAGCCTTTGTGGAGCCCTTTGTAATTTTACTTATATTAGTAGCCAATGCAATTGTGGGTGTATGGCAGGTAAGCAAAACATCCTGCATTGCTAAGTTTTAGTAATTTATGTGACTTAAACTGTGTTCATCTTTCTGTTGTCTGTTTTTCCTGACGTCTTGAGTAAAATACCTCTGGAATGTCTAGAATACGTGTGTATTTTGTGCATTAGCACAGATCTCTCATGCATACATACTTTGCTCATGGTTGCATGGAGTTAAGAACAATGGATGAGACAAGCTTAAGAAAAAACAGAAAATTAAGAACAGTATCTGTCTTTTCTTTTTTTAAAAAAGATTTTATTTATTTTATTTTTAGACAGAGAGGAAGAGAGGGAGAGAAACATCAGTGTGTGGTTGCCTCTCTCACACACCCCCTACTGGGGACCTGGCCTGCAACCCAGGCCTGTGCCCTCACTGGGAATTGAACCCGGAACCCTTTGGTTTGCAGGCTGGCACTCAGTCCACTGAGCCACACCAGCCAGGGCCAGTATCTGCCTTTATATTTGCTCGATGTTTCTTGTGAAAAACTTAGTAAACTCAGTGTCATTTTTATTCTCTTTGGATTTTTCTTTAATTGGGCAGTTAGCTAAAGCTAAATTTTAAAATTTTGTAAAAACAATTATTTATAAAAATTATTTAAATCTTAAATTGTTTTCATAACAAAGTCCTGGCTGTATTCCTTCAGTTATCCAACCCTTTCTTACCTCACAGAATGGAAACTAATTTTACTTCAGAAACAAAATGGGATTTCTTCCTCCTGTTCCTCCACCCTCCCAACTCACATCATTGTTATACTGCACATACCTAGTTTGAGGACTTTAACTTTTCTAGGACTGTTTGTTGATTTGTTTGATTTTTTTAAAGTTACATGTATTTGAACAGACTGACACTACCACTTCAAATTCATTTTTTAAGTGTTGATCTTTTAGGTTTTTGGTGGATATAGTCATCTTCTTGAGGACTCAATAAAATGGAGTGCATCTGTTATTCTTCAGGTGTAAACTTCTGATCTTACTAATAAACATGCTGATCTTTGGTGGGCTCATGTGGAAAGATGGCCTACATAGAAAATTTTAATTGTGCTATATTCCTTATTTTTTTAATTGTTTATGTTTAAGTTTAAATGATCCTCTCATAAATAATTTAGGGAAAAGAAACATTATACATCATTAGATTGCCCTTCTCAAGCTAATTGTATGTATTTTGTATTAAATAATTTATTCTAGTTATGTGGTAGATACTTCATGTACCTTCTCAGTTCATCCTCACAGTTATCTTGTAAGGCAGATGAGATTCCCGTTTGACAGGTGTGACATTGAAGTTCATGGTGATTAAGTGACCTACCAAAGGCCATACACATAGCACGTAGAGTATCTGGAATTTCAGTCCAGCCCAGGCTGGTATGAAGTTCAAAGTAAAACTTCACATCAGTTTTCACAGAACTTTTATATTTGTCTTAGTTTAAAAAAAGAATTAACATTCTTAGGTCTTAATTTCATTTACACAGAATACACAGTGGTATGGCCAGTACCGAAGGGTTATTGCCTTTTGGGAGTAAGGAAAGTTACAATTCTAGTGTAAAGTAGTATTGGGAGGTGAGGGTAGGCACATATTTCTGACCAGTGACATTAAGGAAGTCTTCTTAATGGAAGTGACAAGCATTTGAGAACTATCGAGAAATAGTTTTGTGGGTGGAGAGGGAGTGGCGTAAGCGGAAGGTACAGTGTGTTTGAGGAGTGACGTTTAGATCAGTTTAGGTTTGAGTGGAAGAAGTGGGATTTGTAAACTTCTAGAACAGAGAAGGTCTTCTGAGTTATCCTTTGGTTTATAGTAAGTTAGGTATATTTTCATTTCCTCAAATTGAACTGTTTTTGATGGAGCCTGTTTAAATCTATGATCATAAGCTTCCCTTTCTGACCCCCTACACTCTAAATATTCCTTTTGATAATTTGAGTTTAGGCAAAGACTTTGAGTGATTTTTAATTGGCTTCTCTGTCCTTGGTGTCTGAGATAATTTATCTTTTAAATTTATGCTTCTAAGTTCAATGTATCTGTGCTAGTTTTCAGTAGGAGCAAAATGCAGTGCTCCTGGGGTGTCTCCTTAACTTTGAGTGGTCCAGTTACACTCCGCCTGACATGACCTTGATGAGGGAGCAAAGCAGGTAAACTGCCACAACTCATGAATTTAGGGGGGAATGTTTTTGTGGAAATACTAGTTTTGAATTTGACTATAATCGAATTCTGAGCACAGTTGCTGTTGCTTTTATAATATAGTAACATTTGAACTTAATCTGAAGGACCTTTTAGCAGTGAGTAATCAATTAGGGTTAAGTGTTCTGACGTCTGCTAATTATAAAGCAATACAGATATACTCATCCTTTAAGCAGATCTGATATGGGATTGAAATAATGAATTTTCAAAATGTAATGCTCCCTAACTTTTTCCAAGACGCACACACAAAACGTGAGGCGTGTGCCATTAGCTTTCAGTGTTGCGCCATCTAAATTCTCAGGATGAGGGTTTCACAATAGACCGTGATTCTCACAGCAGGCTGTGAGAAATAAGATTGCATAGGGTTGAGCGTGAATTCTGTCCACATAAAGATTAAATTGAAAAGCTTGAGGTTGGAGAGCCAAAATGTGAGAGAAATGAAAAAAATCCTCTCCTTTGTCCACTGAGCAGCCTCACTCGGGCATGCACTTGTAGACTTGATCCTTAACTTCCAGTTGCTTGCTCTTTCAAAGGGGGGAAGACGAATTTGACACACAAGGTTTTCTTTCTCTCTCTTTTCCTTGCTTCCCTCCCTCCCTTCCACTTTCCTGTAGCTTTTTTCCCCCAACATGACTCATTTTAGTTGTATATCTTTCATCTTGAAATTAAGAAAGAAAACCTGTGTGACTGAGTCTTGACATGTTCATATGTAATATTACGGGAAATGCTGTACACGACTGGCAGTGCTTTGACGAGATCCAGCTGTTTTTTTCCATGGGGGAGATTTCTTAAATTTGTGAGATACAATGATTTTTTCTTTTTCTTTTTTTTTTTTTTAAATAATTTATCATTTTCTTAAAGATTTTATTTTTAGAGAAAGGGTAAGGGAGGGAGAAGAAGAAGGAGAGAAACATCAGTTTGTGGGTGCCTCTCATGTGGCCCCCACTTGGGGACCTGGCCCGCAACCCAGGTATGTGCCCTGACTGGGAATTGAACTGTCAACCCTTTCGTTGGCAGTCAGCACTCAACCCACTGAGCTATACCAGCCAGGGCACGATTTTCTTAGTTTATCATTCATGGCATTTACTTTGTGCCAAAACACAAGCCAAGCCATTTTGCATATATAGCTTGTAAATATCCTCACAACCCTTAAGGTAGGTACTACAAGAGTCCTAATTTTGTAGGCAAGTAAACCTGTGTGTTATGGAGATTATCCACAGTCATGTAGCTGTTAAGTGGAAAAGTCTACATTGAATGTAGGCCATCAAACTGCAGACTGTCACCTTTCATGTGAGACGGGTGATTTAAATGGTGTAGGCATGTATGTCTGGAGGTAAGGCCCATCCATATTCCTGTGTGCTTAGGCATGGCAGACGCATTTTCCCCATTACGGTTTTAATTTCTTTACTCTTCTTAGGGGGCTTATTTTTTCATTTTTAATATAAACTCATAAGGGCCTAGTATTTGTCACTTTAAAATGTGAATTGTTTACTACTACAACCATTATTAATGTAGTACTTCTCTTGTGTCTTTTTAGATTAGAACTCTAAAATTTGATTCCGTGGGCTGGAAAGCAGTGATAGGCATGTGTTCGCTACTTTTATCTTCTATTTTCTCTTTTACAGGAAAGAAATGCTGAAAATGCAATTGAAGCCCTTAAGGAGTATGAACCTGAAATGGGCAAAGTGTACCGACAGGACAGAAAGAGCGTACAGCGGATTAAAGCTAAAGACATAGTCCCTGGGGATATTGTAGAAGTTGCTGGTGAGTTTGTCATTTTTATTTTTTTCTGGATTGTATATCTGAATTCATTCTCTTTCTCAAAGCTCATTATTAAAAAGTGTTTAAAAATTATGTACCAGTTTTAGTGCCATCCAGACAAATCAGGTCTTCTGTAAGATTTCAAAGTGTTTTGGCACCTCCCTTCATGTTATTGATATATTTTTTAAAAAGGTGTTTTTCGAGAATTTGTGCTTATTACTTTTTTAAAAAAGATATTTATTTGTTTTATTTATTTTTAGAAAGAGGGGGAGGGAGGGAGAGACAGACAGACAGATAAACATACAAACATCAGTTGGCTGCCTCTTGCATGCCTTTAGCCAGGGACCCGGCTGAAACCCAGGCATGTGTCCTGACTGGGGAATTGAACCAGCGACCTTTTCAGTTCACAGGCCGGCACTGAGCCATACCAGCCAGGACTGTGTTTATTAGTTTTGATACATTGTAGCACACTAGTGCTCATGAGATAATGATCTTAATTTGACAATTAGTTGTAGTGCAATTAGTTGCAATACTAATTAGTGGCTACATAGTTTTTTATTTGGGTTCTTGGCTTAATGGTTAAGTCATACTTGAAATTATCAAACTAAGTTGATAGTTAAGGGTAATTTCATGACTCTAAAAACTCTGATTAAAAATACTTCTACATTATACTGAGCTCTGGGGCTCTATGGGTGGGCTTCAAAGAATTCATGAGTCCACTGCAAGGCCAGAGCTTTCCACAGATTGCAAAGGGGTTCGTTTCCTCATTGTGCTAGATCAGTGCCATGTTTTCAGGGAGCCCAGAACACCCCTGGCACGAGTCAGAACAGTCCAGTCTTTTGGTAGGAGAGTTATGCCATTAGATTATTTAAATCATCATGGTTTTTCATGCCTTTCTGAGCTCAGCATGCTTGTTACTTGGTTTCTTTTTGTGAATTGTCTCAGTAGTGCTTTCACGCTGATTTGTGGGGGTGCTTTGTCTTCACTGCCTTACTCGTTTTATGGAGTTCACCGCGCTCTATGTGTTGGTCTGTGCGGTGCAGTTTTGGCCTCTAAGAGGAAATTGCCTTGTCATAGATAGTCTCTCATCCATAATTTTTGTCATTCCAGCAAAAGAATAGCGTTGCCCGTATACCAGCATGTTGATTGCTTAGGGCTGGAGAGTGTGTGTGAATGACCTGATAGCTCAGTAGTGTTAACAAAAGAGCAGCGTAGAGTGGAGTTTTGGTCATTGGTTTTAAAAATTTTTTTTAACATAATTACAGACCTAAAAGTTGCAAGAATAGTAAGAGTTACCTTTATAGCCTTTACTCAGATTCTCTAAATATTAATATCACATGTACATTACCATTTCAGTCTTACGCATATTTTTGTATGAACTATCTGAGAATTGCAGGCCCAATGCCCCTTTACTCCTAAATACTTGAGTGTTTTATAAAATCGAGGACATTCTCTTAATATGACTCCAGTACAATTATCAAAATCAGGAAATTGACAAACTATTATCTAATCTACAGGACTTATTCCGATTTTACCATTTGTTAACACGGATTTTTTAGCAATCTGTGAGTTGAGGAATTCTGGCATTAATGTAGAAAATGGATCAGAATGGGGAAGGCTAGAGGTAAGCTATTTTGATAGTATGGGCAAGAGATAACAAATGCAGTAGCAGTGAAAATAACGAGGGGGCCCTGGCTGGTGTGGCTTAGTGGATTGAGTGCTGGCCTGTGAACTGTAAGGTTGCTGGTTGGATTCCCAGTCAGGGCACCTGCCTGGGTTTTGCAGGCCAGGTCCCCAGTTGAGGGTGTGTGCAAGAGGCAACCGATTGATGTATCTCTCGCACATCAGTGTTTCTGTCCTTTTTTTTCTTCCTCCTTACCCCTCCCTCTAAAAATAAATAAGTAAATAAATAAATAAAGTCTTTTAAAAAAAGAATAATGAGGGGAAGATTCTGAGTTTATAAATAGTGGTTCTTAGGTGGGGGGCATATCAGAATCATCTGGGGTACTTTTTAAAAGTTTTTACCAGTCTCAATCCAAAATATTAACTCTCAGTCTCTCTTGGCTTGGGATTGTAATTAAGTGTAGATTGAAAATTGAGCCTCGGATTTAGATGCAAAGCAACAGATTTTGATAACTGAATGGATATGGGGGTAGAATGTAGACTCAAAGATACTGGCAGGATTTTATAGTTGGATGACTGGCGGGGGGTGATGGTGCTAGTAACAGAGGAAGGAAACATTGGCGGAAGATAGCTTATCTTTTACTTTTCATTTATTTATTTAAAAGATTTTATTTATTTACCAATAGAGAGAGGGAAGGAGAGGGAAAAAGAGAGGGTGAGAAACATCAGTGTGTGAGAGAAACATCAGTCGGTTGCCTCTCAACTGGGGATCTGGCCCACAACCCAGGCATGTGCCCTGACCAGGAATCGAACCAGCGACCTTTCAGTTCACAGGATGATGCCCTGCCGAGCTACCCCATGAGGGTTATAATCCTCTTGCTGAGCATGTAACAGCTCTCTGAAACTCAATCTGAAAACCAGAAGTGTGGGGTAGGCAGGTTCAGATAATGTGAGCATGCTCATTGTACGAAGGTCTCTGCAGAGCAGACGGTCTGAAACCCACATGCGTGCATTCCCTGAGAGCTGAACTCGGTGCGCAGAAGCTACAACTCACCAGTGTATCACCGCCCGCCCGCCCGCCGCTCTGCCCGCGCCGCGGCTCGTCTGCTGGAGAGCGCGCAGGGACTCAGTGAACGCGCACTGGCGCGTGCCGGCCGTGCTTCCTGTTGTTAGGGGTCCAGGGCACGGTTTCTTAAACAGATACATTTCATTCGCCGTGACACTCATTCTCTTGAAATATACAATTAAGTAGTTTTTAGTATTTTCAAAGTTGTGTAGTCATCATTACTAATTTTGGAACATTTTCATCCCTGAAAAAGGGAACCCATGCCCATTAGTAGTCACTGCCTTGTGCTCCTTCCCCCAGTCCCCGGCAGCCACACTTCACCTTGTTTTTTGTGGATTTGCCTGTTCCAGACATTGCATATACATGGAATCATACAATATAGAGCCTTTTAAAACTGGCTTTCTCCACTTAGCTTATTGTTTTTTTGGGTTCATCCATGCTGTAGCATACATCACATACAGTGATTTCATTCTTCTGTATAATCCATTCTGTTCCTTTTTATGGCTGAAGAGCATCCCATTATTTTGATGTGCCACGTTTTCTTTACCCACTCATCAGTTCACAGATGTCTGAGCTATTTCCCCTTTATGGCTGTTGTGAGTAACGATGTTAGTATGAGCATTTATGTACACATTTTTGTGCAAACATACGCTTTTACTCTCTTGGGTGTATATCTGAGCATGGGATTGTGGGACATTTAGCTCGGTCGTTCAGTCCTATGAAACTACAGAAATGAATTTCAGTTCTAAATTATTTGTCAAAGTCTTAACTGTCTATGTAGCCTGAAGGGATAAATGTCATGAATTGTGCTTTTAGGCATGGTAACTTCTATTTAAATTATGAAACTAAATGCTGTGCGTTCCCTGATTGATTGAAAGATGAGAGAATATGGTGAGCTGTATTGAAGACGAAAGGAAGTGTCGAACTGCTGTTTTGATATTTCCAGAAA
This sequence comes from Tonatia bakeri, assembly GCA_004024845.1. Classification (NCBI taxonomy): domain Eukaryota; kingdom Metazoa; phylum Chordata; class Mammalia; order Chiroptera; family Phyllostomidae; genus Tonatia; species Tonatia bakeri. The sequence continues at coordinate 40,074 of PVIA01005606.1, forward strand.
GAGACCTTTTTGTGGTGGGTTTTAGATGTAAGGATAATCTTCTAACTTAGGTAATAAAGTTCTTTTCATGAGCTTTTGGGAGACACCTGTTAAGACGGTTCTGCTGTGCTTTCCGGAGGCTGGACTGGACCAGGTGGTGTGGTGAGCGGGAGATGTGGGGAGTTAAGGCGAATCAGTTGTAGATGCTGCCATACCAGCTAGTGACCTTTCCAAGGAGACATTGTGTCAGCATGCACAGCTAATGATTAGATGAACCTTAGAAGTACCTAGAATATAGGAGCCAAATAAAATTGATTTGACAAGTAAAAATATAAAGTTACCTATATTTCCATCTTGTGAAGCCACACTAATTTTGTATTGTCTTTTAAATTTGTTTAAAACTTTTTTTTAAATTAATTTTAGAGAGGAAGGGGGAAGAGAGAGACATCAGTTTCTTGTTCCACTTATTTATGAATTCTCTGGTTGGTCCTTGCATGCACTCTGACAGAGGATCGAACCCATAACCTTAGCATAGCAGGACAGCTCTCCAGCCAACAGAGTTACCTGGCCAGGCTAATTTTGTATTAATGCCAGGAAAATATTTCTCTGAGTGGATGAAACTACAGTAGTAAAATCAGGTATAGTTTTTTTAAGAAATGACTGTCAGTGTTCTTACGCTTACTGTATTACCTGCTAATATTATCAAAGTAAACTCAGTTTATGATATCATAAAAGTCTTAAGTTTAGAATTTTGGAGGTTTCAGCATATGCCTCAGGGATAGGGGGTTACTTACTGACTTCTCAAGGCCACTATTTTCAGGATTGTTTTAAAACAAACTTCGTGTGTCTTGGTAACCCAGAGTTGACGAGTAATATCCTCAGATGACTCTGTCCTGTTGTATACTCTGGAGCAAATCATATTTTAAGATTATGTAAGTGATAGAAATGGCACAATCTTAACATAAAATTGAATTTGCTTTAGCTTCTAAAGAAATTGATCCTGTATTTCATAAAATGAAGAGTAAACATTTAGCAGCAGTGCCAGCAATTTCAGAATTTATTCAGTTTAAAAAAAAAAAGACTTTCTATTTAAGGCAAGAAAAATTTTGCTTTTAATAGTCAACTTGCAGTAATGGAATTTAGTAGCATTTATAAAGTGGTGTCTCCGAGCAGTTGAGGAAAAAGAAAAGACAAAAGTTGTAAGATAGAAAGATGATTAATTCCTGTAAGAACCTGAGTTCTTATCCTAATTCTGCATGGTAATGGACACACTGAACTAGCCTCTACTGAATTAAGTAATTGGAGCTTTCTGGCTCTAAATAATGTTTGGTTCAGATTATGTGGCCATATCATTTGTGGATTTCTTTTGCCTTTAGAAAAAAGGGTTGGAGCATCCTGACTGTAGTCAGCACACAGGTAATCCACACCTGCCAACTCCCTAACACAAATATCGGGGAAGGCATTTCTCTTCTATAGAGCAGAGGGAATGGCAAACTATTTTTTTGTTTTGGGGGGGTTTTGGTTTTTGTTTTGTTTGGTATAGGCACAGTGTCTGTAGAAAAATCATTTCTTTTTTTAACAAGGCCTTAAAAAGTGAAAATCTCTCTTGGCTCAAAGGCTGTTTTTAAAACAAAAACAGGCCTTCAGATTTGGCCAGCTACCACATTTTTCGGACTATAAGACGCACCCCCCCAGGGGGGGTGGGGGCGGGGGAGTGTGTCTTACAGTGTGAATGTAGCTTACCTGGCTCACTGTGGCGGGGGGGGGGCAACAGTGGAGTGGGGTCACGGGTTATTAAATATTTTACCACATTTTTTGCTTCAGAATTTTTTTTCCAATTTTCCTCTAAAACCTAGGTGTGTCTTATGGTCCTAAAAATACGGTACTTAGAGCACTGTTTCTTTAACTTCATGTTAGAAAGAAACGTCATGTGCATTTCATTCAAGTGCAGATTTTTGACTCTGTAAGTCTGGAGTGGGGCCTGAATGTTCTGCAGTTCTGCCAAGCTCCCAGGCGGACCACATTTTGAGAAGCAGAGTTTTAGAGCAGTACTTCTTAATTATTTCTAGATCACAATTCCTTTGAGAACTAACGAAATCTGTAGACTCTCTCCCAGGACGCTCATTCAGAGTCTTCTCTGCAATTTTAGGGGTTTCATTGCCTTTCTCCTCAGAATTCTGCCTATTGGTTATTAAAAATAAAGTATACCATATGATCCTAGCAATTCCACTTTTGAAAGAAACAGATCACTATCCTGAAGAGATGTGTCCCTTGTGGCATTATTTACAGTGAGCTAGACATGGTAACATCCTGAGAGTCTGCCGGGAAGTGAATGAGGAAGAAAATAGGGGGAGTGTGTGTGTGTGTGTGTGTGTGTGTGTGTGTGTGTGTGTGCACGTGTGTGCGTGTGCGCGCGCGCATGTACACAGGGTGGGGCAAAAGTAGGTTTACAGTTGGGAGTACCTAAAACAGTTTATTCTTGTGTTATAATTTATTACTGTATTATTTTCCATACAGACAACTGTAGACCTACTTTCGCCCCATCTTGTATATAATGGAATATTATTCAGCCATAGAAAAAAGGGAAACCCTGCCATTTGTGACTACATGGATAGGCCTTCAGGGTATTTTGCCAAGTAAAATAAGTCAGATAGAGAAAGGAAAAGACTGTGACTGATCTTATATGTAGAATCTTAAAAAAACCCAGACCCATACAAACTGATCAGATTGGTGGTCGCCAGGAGCGGAGGGTAGAGGAAGGTGGTCAAAAGGTACAAAATTCCAGTGACAGGTGTATTCTAGGGGTGTAGTGTACAGCATGATGACTACAGTTAACAGCATTATATTGTGTATTTGAAAGGTGCTGAGGGCAGATCTTGAAAGTTCTTACCACAGGGAAAGAAACTGTAACTATGTGAGGTGATGGACATTAATTAATTGCAGTATAGTAAGTCCTCAGTGTCATCATTAGGTTCTTGGAAATCGCTACTTTAAGCAAATGGTGTATAACAAAATCAATTTTACCATAGGCTTATCAATGTAAACAGGAGTTGAGTTCCTGCAGCGTATTTCTGGTTACAGAAACATCAAACTTTTAAGACAAGACCCAAAACACTTCTAATATGACACATTGAAATAAATGTGAGCCATGCATACATGTAAGAAAGATTAATAAAAGTGGGTTATTTTTCAACCCACTTTTCCAGTTTAGGATCATGGAGTGGCTGGAACCTATTCTGGCAGCTCAGGGTACGGGGGGGGAGCCAATTTTAGGAGGCCCTTCAATCACAGGCACACTGTCACCCACATCCTCTCAGACTGGGACAGTTTAGCCACACCAGCTCACTTAATGTGCACATCTTTAGGGTGTGGGGAGAAACAGGAGGACTTGGGATAAATCACTGCTGACGGGAGAATGTGCAGGCTCCGCACAGTGGCCCCAGCCAGGAATCAGTTTGTTTTTGATGTTATTCGAGGACCAGCTGTGATCATTTGTAGTGTATACATATATCAAATCATTATTTTGTATACCTTAAACTTATACAATGTTTATGTGTTAATTTTTTAAAAGATTTTATTTATTTATTTTTTAGAGAGGGAAGGGAGGGAGAAAGAGAGAGAGAAACATAAATGTGCAGTTTCTGGGGGCCGTGGCCTGCAACCCAGGCATGTGCCCTGACTGGGAATCGAACCTGCGATGCTTTGGTTTGCAGCCCATGCTCAATCCACTGAGCTACACCAGCCAGGGCTAGTTTTATATCTCAATAAAACTGGGAAGTAAAGTGTAGTTACTGTATTTTTCGGACCATAAGATGCACCTAGGTTTTAGAGGAAAATAGGGGGGAAAATTTGAAGCAAAAAACGTGGTAAAATATTTAATAACATAAATAACATAATATTTCACCAATGTAAATATAAATAGACTCAGCAGCATTAATAACCATTATTCCTCCCTAATGGGGGGGGTATCTTATAGTACGAAAAATACGGTAAATAGTGTAACCTAGTATTGTTCGGGTAGGCAGTTACATAGTGTTGCTAGAGGAACATTGTTAAAGTAAATAGTATTTACCATTTCCAAAAATGACACACATTGACTAGAGAAGTAGAAGCAGAGATGTAATTGCCAAAGAAGGTGGTGAACAGGTTTGTTCCCTTTTGTCCTTTCCCCCATATGAAATGTTTTCACAGTGAGAAGGATGGGAGAACAGGGCTCATTAGAGATGTAGCTCTGAGTCCCATCTGCATCTAGATGACAGAGAAATCATTGTTTTAGTTGTTCCTGGAAGTTATATCTCTGTTTTACAAACAGATGTAAATTCTTAATCTTTTTTTTCTTTTGATTGTTGTTCAAGTACAGTTTTCTGCCTTTTACCCCCATCCCAGCTTACCCCCCAGCCCTCCACACCTCCCTCCCGTTTCCACCCCCACCCGTTATTGTGCATGTGTCCTTTATACTTGTTCCTGCTAAATTCTTAATCTTAAGAACTTTATATAAGCAGAAGAGCCAATGGTCTGAAGCAGAAATCAGCGTGTATATTACTAGAATCAGAGTCTTGAGACCTTCATTCAGCACTGTCAGGGTAGCTAAGACATTAAGAACCACGAGAAAGGAGGAACTCGGGAAGGTCTCCCTGACCGTGAGATCACGATGGACCAGTTGATCTTGAAGCCTGACCTGAATTTCATGCCACTTGCATTTCCTGATTTCTTGTACTCTCTCCCCCTCCACTCCCCGTGACTCATGGTAGTCACAATACCAGGTAAGTGCCAGCCTTTTCATCTTTGCCACTGTGATTAAGATTTTGGAAAAATTAGAAGAAACCACGTGGTATATATAGGGAACACATTCCCTAAGTGTCATATAAAACCACCAAGGTCCCCAGGTTTGACAAGGTAAAAATGTAAAGCAACTTTTACTTTGAAGATAATAAAAGAATTTTGAAAAATAAAGTGCTTGGTATTTATTGGTGCTCAGAAAAATACAAGATTTAAAATCTGGGAGGTGGGGGGAGAGAAAAAGAAAATATGGGGAAATGGCAGGGATATAAATTTGGTGGAAGTATACGTTTGTAGAGAAATTCTGCTGCTATGAATCTAGTCCAGAAGCAATCTTAAGTGCGCAAAGGTGTACATCATACAGCATTATGATAGCAGAAGTCAACACCCGGATGGCCATGACAGTGGTGACTGACAGATTAGTCTGTCAGGCTATAAAACACCTCAGTCAAGCAAGTTTGTTTTCTGTGTCTGATCTTCTTGTATAAACTGGGAAGGAAGGTCATCAGATCTTTAGAGTTAGGAAGATTAAGAGTGACCTGTAATCCCACAGCAGTGCTTGGTACACAATAAGCGTTCTCCAAATTTTAGTGGGTGTTATTACTATGCAGCCATTAAAAAAGAATGAGACAAGTATGTATATACTAATGTAAAGAAATTGTGCATTCTACTAATGTAAACTCTTTACATTAGTATATGCCGTGGCTACTAGTTTAACGATGTTTTAGTAAGTGTTACCCATAGAGAAAAGTCTAGAAGATAAATACTATTTAACAGTTTGACGTTTGCTTATTGCATGAGGGGAGTGATAGGTGGATTTTCACTTTGTAAAAGCATGCTTTATTTTGTAATAAAGACATTACATTGGTGGGTATGCCCTATGTTGTGTACTCAACAACCTTGCTTAGTAATAGGTTGTTTCTACAGCATTAAATGAGGAGTTAGTTATCTTACACCTTGAGTAACTGGAAACTTGCTTGCTTGGGACCAGCTATGCCAGTTTTAGTCATTTTTATTATAAAATATCCCATATATGGAGCTAATATATACTTGCCTGTTTTATATATTAGTTCTTTGGTTTGGAGCCACATAGAAGTCTGATTTTTGTTCCTATAATGGCTTGTTTGGTGGTTGAGGGTAAATTCATTACCCTTTATTTCCCAGTTAGTCTCAGCTCTTTCAGTTTCTCGTGTAATTGTTTTCACACCCTGTACTATGATGATGGCTTTCTTTGGCGCCCAGACTTGAATGCACTCACATACATGGGATCTGGCTGATATTCTGGACACTTTCCCTTCTGCTCCTGCGGCCTGAGGGCACTTCTCTGGCGGCCTTACCACCCTCCCAGCTAAGATCTGAGTCTGACACCTGCCCTTTCTCCCTGCGTCTGTTTTTACTAGCACATATGTATTTTTGTTTTTAGTCTAAATGCAGAATTTAAGCAACAATCACTATTAAGTCTCATTCAGCTCAGCTGAGTCCAAGATCTCTTTGGCTCCTGATTTTTTTCATTGTTCCTAGCTTTGTGACATTTTTCAAATCAATCATTACGTAAATCTCTGGTGCTTGTTTATTTAAAGAAATAATGTTTGCAAGTATGTACTTCATTCATTGACAAATGTTTTTTAAGGGTTTCTTTTTTTTTAAGATTTTATTTATTTTATTCTTAGAGGAGGGAAGGGAGGGAGAAATAGAGGGAGAGAAACATCAGTGTATGGTTGCCTCTTGTGTGCCCTCACTGGGGACCTGGCCTGCAACCCAGGCATGTGCCCTGACTGGGAATCGAACTGGTAACCCTTTGGTTCACAGGCAGGTGCTCAGTCCACTGAGCCACATTAGGCAGGGCCATTGACAAATATTTTATTTGGCATCCACTGTGTGCCAGCACAGTGCTGGGGGTCAGGAGATCAGTGGTGATGGAATGACAGCCTTCATGGAGCTTTTGGTCTAGTGGGGAAGATGCATCAAATACGTAGTATAGTGAGTATTCACAAAGGAAAAGATGGCTCATTGAGGTCACATCACAAGGGATACCAACCTAACCTTGAAGTTCATGGAGAGCTTTGCTATTTGGGGGAGAAGAGTAGGTGAATACTCAGGAAGAACTCTGAGGAACTGAAGACCATTGTGGTTGATGCTTAGAGGGGGAGGGAAGAGTGGGTGGTAAGAAGTAAGCAGCAGTTGGGTCATGGAGGGTGTTATGAACCATGGTTAAGATACTGTTTAGCCAGGCGCGGTGGCATGTGCCTGAATTCCCAGCTACTGGGTGGTGGGGAGGCTGAGCCAGGAGGAGTCCTTGAGCCTAGGAGTTCTGGGCTGCAGTGTGCTACGCCAGTGAGGTGCCCACACTAAGTTGGGCACCATTGTGGTGGCCTCCCAGGAGCGGGGGACCACCAGATTCCCTAAGAAGGGTGAACCGGCCCAGTTCAGAAGCAGAGGAGGTCAATACCCTAAACTTCATCTCAAGTCTAGTAAGAAGAAGCTATGACAGATTTTAAACAAGCCCTAACTGGTGTGGCTCAGTGGGTTGGGCATCTTCCGTAAACCAAAAGGTTGTCAGTTCAATTCCAGGTCAGGGCACATGCCAGGTTCCCAGTTGGGGGTGCATGAGAGGCAACTGAACGATGTTATCCCTCGCACATCAATGTTTCTTTCCGGTTCTCTCCCTCCCTTCCCCTCTCTAAAAATAAATAAAATCTTAAAAGGAAGAAAGATTTTAAATAAGAGAATGATGCTACATTGCGTTTTTAAAAGGTGAATCCCATCGTAGATAATAACCTCATAACCCCCACAAAACCCAGATTAGCAACAAACTTAATACACTGGCAATTTGTAGTGTTCCTTCTCTGCTTGTGCTGAGGCCTGGAAATAGTTTTAAGTAGGCAGGTAGGGCTTCTCAAGTGAACAATTTTATTCACTCTGCTTGTCTACAAAATTTATGACTGGAAACAGTGAAAATGGTTGAGTCATAGTTATATGTTTAAATAATTCAGGGTAATTAGTTCTATTATGGCTTGATTTTCCTGGGAGCCATTTAAACTAAAAAACAATAGTGGTATTTAGAAGATAATTTCTAATCTTACGTATAGTTTTCTTTCAGAAAAGATTTGAATAGCTTTGGTGGAATTTGCCCAGAAAATTAGAATTTTTTCTCCCATACACTCAATTTATAAAAAGTCCTTTTCTACTGATTTTAACCAACAGTACTTACTTATTAACATAGTTGTAAATAATGTTTAAGTATCATGGCTTAAAAACACTCCTTCCTAGATTTTAAGGTAAAGAAAGCTTGTGTTCAATTCTTAAATGTGGCAAAGTAATCATTTCCTTTAACTGTTACTTGCATTCTTGGTAAACTAGCATAAAGTATACGTTGATGATTTTGTACAGAGTGGAAGAATCTCTATTGTGATAGCAGGTTGAAGATCTAAGGACTTAGGACCTAAGAGCTGAATTGAAATGTCAAATATTAACAAGTGGAAGGTAGTTTATAAGACTTTATTCCTTTATTATACTGCTGAACCCAAGAGACAGAGGAGAAAAGTTTCAGAGGAAAAAATTGCAGAACATCTCCTTGGCAGGAGTGAGAATTTTCCACTACCACTGGCCCTAAGGGCACTGACAGGCTCATCAGGGAAATAGCACTGGGTGTAGTCACCGAGCGCACTGCCTGCTCCTCACGCACAGAGCCCTGTCTGAAACTCGCCGCGGCCTGCAGACAAAGAGAAGCTGTGTCTTAGTTTGAAAAGTATTTGTTGAATCTTTACTTACATAGATCATTTACTTCCGTAGATAACCTGTTTCCTAATAGATTCAAACCTGGGTTGACTCTTACAGAAACCTCGAAGCAGAGTCACACAGCAGTTTAAAGGAAGTTTTCCATTAATTGAGATTTCTTAGGCAAGACTCCTTTTACTTATTAACTTTAGTTTCCTGTCTAAAATGACATAGACTGGTCAAGATGATGCCAGAGTCTTTCTAGAATATGACAGGTTTTTATGACCGTTTTGGACCTGTGCTTCTTTAGTACCTTTCCACAGAGAGATTGGTTCCTAATGGAATGAGAAAGGTAAACAAAACCATAAGGTAGTACCTTTTCCAAGTGTTGGGAGGCTTTGGGTCTTGTCCTAGAGCTGCAGTACTTGGCACATGAAAAAAGCGCAGAGTGAAGGTTGTTCTAAACAAGTCTGTCACGGGATCTGTGGCCACAGTTATGCTTGGTTTTGATTTCTTGTATTAATTTTTTAGTGTGTTTGGAAAACTTTTTAAAATGTGGATCCTTGGACTTCACCACAAAATGCATTGAACTAGACTCTTGAAGAGCAGGTCCTGAGATTCTGTAGTTTATAAAAGGCCCCCGGATCATCCTTTCTTTTACTTCCTAAATATTTAATTGCCTCCCAGTTAGAGTGGCCTTTGTAGGATGGAAGAAACGTTGAGAACTTGAGGCCAATTTTCAAGGGCTTTCCAGGTCGTTTGTTTCACTCGTATTCAACATTCAGGTCGTTCCTGTGCATTTGGCTAACGATTAAATGTGTATCAACACAACTTTTGTACAACAAAGAGAGCCTTCATGTAATTCAAAGGGACCTTTAGGGGATAGATAAGTAGCTGATTTTTTTATAATACCAGTGTAAATATAATTTTAATGCTGCATCTATACAGAGTATTCCACTTTAAACTAATAGCTAATATGTTGACTGCGTTACCCAGAAAAGAAGTTGAACCTTGGTATTTTGCCTTAAAAGTACATATTCCATCCATTTCAAATTCTCTGTGCTTCTACTGAAACACAGCAAAATAAAGGCTGAGATACTACTTTGGGATCCTGTTGCAGTTTATCCTCAATAGGAGTATCAGATTTTCTGGGCTTAAATGTGGTACGTATGTGAGAGTATAAGCTAGGACTTACATACAAAATTTTTTAAATAGAAAAAGGGATTAAACTTTCAGTATGAAATGAAAATGTTCTGTCGCTTCTCGGTCGCTGGTATGTGTGTAGCTGGTACGGCGCCAGAGTGCGGTTGTGCCTATGAGCGGGGGGAACCTCTGTGCCACCTGAGTGAGCAGAGAGGCACGTTCTGCTCCTGGAGGGTCGTGACGTGGATGCCACAGACATCAAAGGAACATTTTCAAGTAAATTTTCCATTTAGGGTCATGGCTCATTATTGAACTTGTATTCTTTTCATGTTCAGGGTCATGTGGGATAAAATTAATTATGACAACCAGAAATAATACAGTAAAAAAAATTTTTTGTGTTGGTTTAAAATTTTCATCCTGGTCAAGTATTTTCGCTGTTGAAAGTCACTGAAGTTTAGGATATGGTTACTTTATTGTTGTATGAACAGCAGTAAATTAAAATGAAAAGTTTTGGCTTATTCAGTCTGAATGTTGCTACTTGTTGCATAAGCCTTTCCTGAGGCAGTTTTACCTGAACTTAATGCGTCCCTACAGTCAAATGCAAGGATGATCTGTGCCCCTTGAGATTGTGTGCTGGCAGTTTTGGTACTGCCTTGTGACCAGCCACATTTTCTACTCAGGCCATAGGGTGGTTTTATGAACTAGAGTTCAAAAAGCAAACACCTCTCCCTGAATTTAAAAGTTTTGAAATGGCCCTGACTGGTGTGCTCAGTGGGTTGGGCACTGTCCTGCAAATCAGAAGCGTTGCTGGTTGGATTCCTGGTCAGGGCACAAGCCTGGGTTGCGGGACAGGTCCCCAGTTGGGGGGGTGTGTGAGAGGCAACCAATAGATGTTTCTCTAGCACATGAATGTTTCTTTCCCTTTCTCCCCACTTCCCCTCTCTCTAAAAATAAACAAATAAAATCTTAAAAAATAACTGCATGATAGTTCTGAAATGCAGGAAAACCAGAAGTAAATTGAAGGTTTAACAAATGAAATAAATCTACCTCTTGGACAGAAGGGCTATTTTGCCAGTTTATATATAACAAGTGACAGAGGTACAATTCAGGGTGTAGAATAAATCTGGAAAATGAAGATCTGACTTAAAAATAACCGTATGTGCCCTGGCTGGTATGGCTCAGTGGATTGAGTACCAGCCTGCAAACTGAAAGGCCACAGGTTCAATTCCTGGTCAGGACACATGCCTGGGGTGTGGGCCAGGTCCACAGTTGAGCGTGTTAAGCAACAGGTGGATGTTTCTCTCCCTCTCTTTCTTCCTCCTTTCCCCTCTCTCTAAAAATAGATAAATAAAATCTTTTTAAAAATAACCACATGTAATTCCAGGAGAGACTGTACTTATTTTAAATTTTGACTGTCCTTGAGTAAGACTTCAAAACTACCTTAGTTACCTTTCAGAAAGTCAGGGGAAGCTGTTTTTTTACTGTTACGTGCATTTATTTTTACCGTTAACCGCCTTGGTACTAATGTGCACTCACTCATTCAGAATTTTGAACACAGTGCTGGACACTGTTCATCTTTTCCTTCCCGTGTAATTCATAGCTTACGCATCTGTCAGCAAGAGAGTTTTTATTACCCTGAGGATAAGTTGATTACCTTGCTTATTTTAACAGATTTTTATATATTAGTGCTGTACAAGGGCTGTTTATTTTCTTTAAAAAGCTGCCTTTTTTCTCCCCCATTAATTAGTTGGTGACAAAGTTCCTGCTGATATAAGGTTAACTTCCATCAAATCTACTACTCTAAGAGTTGACCAGTCAATTCTCACAGGTGAGAGTTACTCTTACAGTAGAAGTGTCTGTTTTGTGGAAAGTGAATAATTATTATTTAGTTGTCTTTTTCCAGGATGGAAAAAAGGCTCCAGAGCAGTGATTTTTTTCATTGGACAAATGCTCATCTCATATATAACACACTTTGCAATAATCAAATATACAATTAAGAATACTTAGCACCCCCAGATTGTGAATGTTTTACAACCTGAAGTTTGCACACTTAGATTTGCAGTTGTTTAGAACATTTTCCCATTTTTGTTTAACAAAGGCGCACACTAGGGTGGAAGGTTTATATTAACCAGAAGGAAGGTGGTTAGAAGATTAACTTAAACACAGTGCTAATCTGAATAAAATAGAAAATAAACGTAAAATCCAAAGATCATCAGGATTTATCTGATTTTCAGTTTTGAAAAGCAGCTACTGTCATAGCCATAGTGATATTAGTAATCTGGGTTTGTTTCATTACGAATAGCTCCCATTAGCAGCAACAAGCTGGGAGCTGATTAAGCCACAAAATAAATGTATAGTTAAAGTATTAGGGTAGAAAACAATACTTGAAAATACACTAAATTTAGTTACTCCAGAAAATAAAGGTAATTGGCTAGAATTTTACTTGAAAATTAAGTTCCTTTATTTTGAAATTGTATTTATTTTGATTCTGATACTGCTCTGGAATTAGTTTCTGTTACTAAGTTTTACTGGTTTACCTCCTTTTGAATGAATTGAGCCTTTTATCCTTTTACTTCTTAAAGCTTTCTCAGTTACACTGTTTAGCTTGAGTGGGTGAGGGCTCCCAGGGTCTGGTGTACGGGTGTCGCGGGGTCTGACCACCCCTCTGTCCCTCGCCCGCGCAGGTGAGTCGGTCTCTGTCATCAAGCACACCGACCCCGTCCCCGACCCGCGGGCCGTCAACCAGGACAAGAAGAACATGCTCTTCTCCGTGAGTACTTTCTCAGCTGAGAGCAAGTTTCTGAGACATTCTCCGAGCTTCAGGTCTGCAGATGCTACTTTTTTTCACTGCCTGCCTTCAGTGGTCAGATCTTAGAAAACGTTGGCTATTATTCCGAAGTGTAATCACAGTCTTCATGGCCAGTGTCAGCCGTCAGAGAAAATCAGGAACTTGTAATGGTGGGATATGTGACCCAGGTGTCTCTTGTTTTAATTGGCAAGTTTTTGAGGGTTAAAATAAAAAGATCAGGTCAGACATCGCTAAACTCTTTATCTGTAAACTTAGTAGAAAAGTAGGTTTATTTGGAAAAGGCTTAGCCTATAAAGGATGTTTTAAAAAATGATGTGGATGATATCTGTATGAATTCACAGTAAAAAGGTGTGTTTAGAGAGAAAACAAATACAGCAAACCATTAACAATTGGTGAGTCTGGGTGAAAAGTCAAGTGGATGTTCACTGTACTATTTAAGTTTTTCTGTTAAATTTTTTCAAAATAAAAAGTTGGGAAATTTTCAGGTTTTGCTTGTTTGGAATTTGAAGTAATTCAAGTAGTGGGCTTTTGTGGGTTAGGCTGGAAGCCTGAATTCCCACAGTAAGTAAAGTACTGGTGAGTTAACGGTGCAAATGACGAGGCTGCATCATTCCAGCACTAGGAATTAAGGTGGGGTGTGGAGAGAACTCGTCCGTGAGTTCACTGATTTTGGAATGCCAGTGCTTGAGTGGAGGTCCTCACAGTAGCCCATGGTGCTAGTTGCCCTCTTATTATAGGTGACCAAAAGTAGGGCCAGTTGAGTTGAAGCCAGGGGTAGAGAATGCTTAGGGTTGAGGGCTCCGTGGAGTTTTAAAACATCTTGAATGCACAGGGGTGAGAGCCCTGCTCTAGTCCACAGTTAGTCTGCAAGCCAGGCTCGGTGTCGTGGGTCGAGATCCAGGTGGGTCAGTGTAGGGCTGCTCCGGGGAGAGTAGGCACCACGTAAAATGGGCATCGGGGAGAGATGTGCCACGCTGCCTGCAGGAGTCACTGCTCGTTATCAGAGTGCGGTGGCTGGTTCTCTAGTCGGGATCCACTCGAGTCTGAGTTCACTAGTCCACAGTTAAGTTGGCATGTGTTATTCTTGTAACCGGTTCTCCTGTGTCCGTCACAGGGCACAAACATTGCTGCTGGCAAAGCCATGGGAGTGGTGGTGGCCACTGGAGTTAACACTGAAATTGGCAAGATCCGGGATGAAATGGTGGCAACGGAGCAGGAGAGAACACCCCTCCAGCAAAAACTAGATGAGTTTGGGGAACAGCTCTCCAAGGTCATCTCCCTTATATGCATCGCAGTCTGGATCATAAACATTGGGCACTTCAATGACCCAGTTCACGGAGGCTCCTGGATCAGAGGTGCTATTTACTACTTTAAAATCGCTGTGGCCCTGGCTGTAGCAGCCATTCCTGAAGGTCTGCCTGCTGTCATCACCACCTGCCTGGCCCTTGGAACTCGCAGAATGGCAAAGAAAAATGCCATTGTTCGAAGCCTCCCCTCTGTGGAAACCCTTGGGTGTACGTCTGTTATCTGCTCAGACAAGACTGGTACTCTTACCACGAACCAGATGTCAGCCTGCAGGGTAAGTGGGGGTGACTGAAGATCTTTCCTGTTGGTATTTGTTTATTCATCCTAAAACCGTGCCCTCATGCCACAAAAACCTTTGGTTTATAATTCAATACCTTTTTATGTGCTTTAAACAGATTGGGTTACATGAATTAATGACTAATTCAGAGGAATTAGTCATTAAATTCCTAAAACTATTTCATGAAATGAAGGAAACCTGGCTGATGTGCTTGTATTGAGGAAGTAACTGCAGGCGGCCTGTCGGTGCCGGGGGCCGCCCCCCGCCCCGTGAGGTGTCCGCTCTCTGTCCCTGAGTGTGTGGGCGCTGACACAGGTTTCAAAGTAAGAGTTCCACAAACAGCTAGTTACCTCCTTCCTACCTACCTAAGACTCTAATGGGTATTTCCGTAACACATGGAATGATACATGCTTTCTTGTTGAAAAGTAAATAATTGCCTTTAACTTAATTAGTTCTGTGTGTTTCATCCTTTCATAGGTGGTTTGACCATCACTTGGGGGGAAAATAAATTGTTCAAACCAGCTCTTACAAAAATAAGAACTAAAGAAATGTAATAATAATGATACAACAAAATAAGTTCTTTTGTATAATTCAGTTCCCAGAAGTTTTACATAAACAATTTTGTAGAAGTTAAAGTGTAATTTTCCAAAAGGTACACAGCTCGTTGGAATATTCGGTGAACACATGTCAAAGGTTCTGTCTGGCTGATCGGTTAGCGGGGTGCCGGTGAGGCGGTTAGGCGGCTGTGAGAGCGTTGAGGGGTGTCCGAGATTGGAGCGGAGCTGCTGCGTGTCGGGTCACAGACACTGGTCCGTGTCCTTTGGGGCAGTGAGACTACGCTGTTAGGCCCCGGCTGAGTGGCCCAGTGGGTCGGAGCATCGTCCAGCACACCAGAAGGTTGCGCGTTCAGTTTCCCCGTCAGGGCACGTACTGGGGTTTTGGGTTTGGTCCCCAGTCAGGGCACGTATGGGAGGCAAGGGATCAGTGTTTCTCTCTCTCTCTCCCCATCCCTCTCTCCCCGTTTCCCCCTCTCTCTCTTCTTCTCCCACTTCCTCTCTCTCCAAAATCAACGAACATATTCTCATGAGGATTAAAAAAAAGCAAACTACTAAGTTATCTCTTCTACAGGACACAAATCCACAACTTTACATAACAGGAGCCCTTTATAGCGTGTGAAATACGTTTTTCTAGAACAGTAAATCTTTGCGCAGGCCTATTAAGTAATGCTTCTGCAGACATTGAAAGGACGTGTGGTCATCTTCTTGGTCTTACCTGGAGATTTTGGAAAATGGTTTTTAGCATTGGAAGTTACTTTTGTTTTTAGTGAAGTTAAACTTCCTGAATCTTTACTTTGCCAAATTTAAATTCATAATGATTTTTAGATACTGATACCCCGAACTCTTTATGTAGTCCAAACCCAGATTTGGACGGAATGTGCAGGTGTCTGATAGAGGCCGGCGTGTTCTGTCTCTCGAGTGGCAGGCTTCCGGTCTGACTTGGATTTCCCTAGTGCGTGTGGTGTGCGGTGTTCCACCGAGCTACTTGAGTCCTCATTCCTTGGAACCAGAAGATTTGGACAAATTGGCTAAAAGCTAGTTGGCGGCTAAAAGCTGATTATTTGGGGGAGAGAAAAGGAATTTCATGGTACCTGATTAGTGTCCGCTAGCACACTGTTTAAATTTAGCCTAAAAGCTTTTAATTGCTTGTATAAGACCTTTCTATCTGTGAAAGTACGCACGCAGTCTGTGAGATTGTAACCTTTAAAAAAATTTTAATTCTGGGTGGGAGGTGGGGGGATGGGAGGACTTGAATGGGAGTAAGGGGGTGAAAACTGTAGTTGAACATTCATTTAAATAAAAAAAAATTTTTTAATTCCAAAGTTTTGGCAGCAAATCAGATTTCAAATTAAGAATAAAATAGATCCATAATGAATTTTTTCTTTCTTACATTTTCCCCTAAATGGTTTGATATAAAATGTTTTCTTCCTAAAGAAACAACCTGCCTCTTCGTTCTGTCCTGCCTCCGCACAGGAAGCCGACACTAACACCTGTTCTGTAGGTTTCTTGCAGTGAATTTGCATACTTGCCCTTGAACTAGGAACACTTTCAACGTGTGGTTCCTAAATGGTTTACTTACTTACAATCTAAAATGCCAAAGGGCATTCACATTTAGTTAAATAAGAATTTAAGAAGTTCTTATTTCTAAAATTAGAATTTTGAAAGTGTTAGAACATTTTGGACTCCAGTGTGTAGACTCAGAGTTTCATTTTTTATAAGCAGTATCCTTAAAGACCTGGCGTGGTAATAATAATACTGCCAGTTCACTTTGCTATTGCTTAGTGCAGTTCATTTGATTTTCACATGTGACTTTATTTGAATCATATGGGCATCCAGCTCAAAAGATGAGAAAACTAAGGCTTTGAGAAGCTATGACATGTCTGAGGATCACACAACTTTTAGTACAAAGGTTAGGTTGGACTTTCTTAATAGGAAAGATTGGACCAAGTTAGACTTGATCCTCTCCTTCCCTTGGTAATTGTGTGACCTTGAGCACATCCTTTAACCAGTCTGGGCCTTCTGGTGCCTCTTCTGTAAAATGTCAGACATATTTGGAAAGAGGCTTTTGACAAGCTTTCTTTTTTAGAAGTTTATCTGTTAGGGAAAAAATTGTAGGAACTGGTGAATCTTGCTGCATGTGACCTTGGAAATGAATCTTTTCCTCCTTTGACACTCTGTTGTGTGTGTCGAAACTAGAGCCTTTTATCAGGAGTCATGACTGTTTTAAAACCAATTATATACTTTGATTTTAAAAAACATTTTATATGTCTTACTTGTGGCATTAGTTCAGTTCCAAGGTTGATTTAGCTCTTAGTATACTTTGGAAGTTTAAAAGTACATGCTATGTAACAAGCAAATCTTGTGAGTCAAAAGAAGTTGTTTTAATAAAAAGATGAGTTGGTTCTCTTATTGAATATGAGTTGGGATGCTCTGAAAAGATGTTTTAAAAGCATGACATGGTTCTCTTACTTGAGTTTAAAATTCCTTATTGAAAAATGGTTTGATCGTATTCTTCATATTTCAGAGAGATTTTGGCATGATAAAGTATGGTTGAATTATCACTTTATATGCAGTTTTGCTTTATTTATTTATTTATCTATGTATTTATTTGTTTGTTTGTTTGTTTATAAAGAAAATGCACAAATCTTAGTTTTCCAAACTGGGCTTCTGAATTATAATTAGAAAGCAAATTTAAAAAAGCCATCTTTAAGAAACTAGCTTGTGTCACCTTACTACTCTATAAAATTGGGAATTCTTTCCTAAGCATGCTTCCATCTGTGTTTATTGTCTTGGTAACGTCAGTTCATTCAGCTCTGTAACATGTGATTATGCGGCTTCATAGAAAATGAGCTATTGCTCCACAGAAAATAAGAATAAGTGGAAAGGAGCAGAGAAGCAATTTGTCTTCCTTTACTTAGGGAATATTGATGCAACTCTGAAGCGGAGTTTATTCTGCACAAGCTTTTATTCTTAGCTCTAAGGCAAGCCTACCTAATACCACTTTGGCCAGCTGTTAGAAATGCGGGGTCCTGAGCATTCTAGAGGACTGATGACCGGTAGTCCTCGTAACTCAGGTGTCATGTGGGTTCTCTTCTGGGTCTTTGGTGCCGCTGCTGCTCATTATTCATTCAGCGCCTCAGGGGTGCTGTTTCTGAGACTGTTGTTAGGTGGGTCAGGGAGGCCGTCTCAAAGGTCTCTAGTTGGAATAGGGGACAGTGAACAAGTTTCATTGTTTTCTTAAATGAGAAAGGCTTTTTGTTTTAGCAAGAATTGTTTTCTCTTCCTGTAGCAGATTTTTTGAACCTTTTAACTACTTAATACTTTTTTTCTTCCGCAGATGTTCATCCTGGACAAAGTTGAAGGTGATACTTGCTCCCTGAATGAATTTACCATAACTGGATCAACATATGCACCTAGTGGGGAAGTGTGAGTAAACCCCCTTTATCATTTGAAAGGTCCGTTGTGCCAGTCTGGTGCTTGTACAGACTCGCAGTGTGCCTAAAAATGTTAAGACAGCCTTCTGCGTGTGGCTCATGGCATCAGTTATTAAAGCAGAATATTTTTGTGTACTTTGGAAGGAAAACACAAGTTATAAGCCAGTGACCTTTTTCATCTTGAAGCCTGAATTTTAAGTGGGGTTTCTGTTTGTTCTTTGTTGATACCAGTGGTGGAGGAATTTCACGAGGTTAGAATTTCTGACCTCTACCGACTGATTCCTGATTTCAGAGACACATTTGGTTGTCTGCAGCATCAGACTTCTAAGAGCCATCGTTCAGATTCTTTTGAATACTTGCCAGTCTGTCATCCACAAAATTCTGTTTATTTTATTAAATAATTAAAAGTCAACAGAGATGGCCACACTGTGCTCTAAGAGTGTTCTCGTTTTGACAGGTATAAAGATGATAAACCAGTGAGATGCCATCAGTACGATGGTCTTGTAGAATTGGCAACAATCTGTGCTCTTTGTAATGACTCTGCTTTGGATTACAATGAGGTAAGTCTCCCCAGAAATGAGAAGCTAGATCTGACTGTTCCTAGTCTAGGGTGGGGTAGGTGGGTGAAAATCCAGCCTTCCTTCCTCCCTTTTGAAAGTAAGGGTTCCTGATTTTTATTTCCCCTTTCCATTCAAGAGCCTGTCTTTATCAGAGTCCGCTTGACTAAGCCAAAGAAAGCTGAGAGACTTGCATATATCCTCTGCCACTGAGTGCTGCAGTTATGTAACTAAGAGTGTACATGATGTTTCATCTGTTCAAAGCTTGGTGTGCTCTAAGTGAACACAACCAGGGTGGAAGACGTCTCCCTGAAAGTGTAGGGTATTGATCACAAGACAGGTAGCGTTATATCCTTGAGGACAAGCTGAGGCTTAGAGGATTGTTTTCATGATGTTGAAGATAAAATAGTAGAAAATTTAACCAAAAGAAAACCTTTTTTCCTTTATTTTTAATTATAAATACTAAGATAAGTCCTCTGGTTTCTGTCTACAAGGCAAGCCAAGTCCTAGCAGAAACAGAATGTAAACTCTCTAGAGAAGGACTGACGTGGAATTCTAAATACTGTTTGAAACTTTATGAATTAATACTGTGATTAGTGGCTTCTTACGGTTAAGAGGAACGAGAAACCTGATCATTAGGATAAGACAAGACGAACACCTGTGCTTTGAGTGCATTTAGTGATCTGGGTCCTGGCTGTCCTCCCGTGGAAGTCTTCACTTACAGCGAATTTGTTTGTTTACCACGTTTCCCTTTTACACTTGTTATTCTTTAACTAATGCAGGCAAAGGGTGTGTATGAAAAAGTTGGAGAAGCTACAGAGACTGCTCTCACTTGCCTGGTAGAGAAGATGAATGTATTTGATACTGAATTGAAGGGTCTTTCTAAAATTGAACGAGCGAATGCCTGCAACTCGGTCAGTATTCGAACTCGCTGTGTGGCTCATGCCGCCCGTCACTCGTGCACACGTTTACTCCTCACTGCCTTAGACGGTGACCGGCCACCCGGTCTCCGCACACGGCAGTGTCTCCTGCCCCATGTTCACTCGCAGGTAGAATGATCTGGCTGTCTATCTGAAGAAAATAAAGGTAATCAACAGATAATTTCCACATGCAGCCGTCTTTGCCGCTGAGGTCTGCCTTTTCCCATGGTGCCGCGAGGGGACTGTCCTTGCTCCTAGCAGAAGGCAGCTGCTCCTCGTGCAGTTCGGCCCCCTCCCCACCCCCCGCACTGTCAGTGTCCCGTCTGCTAGAGCTTCTTCGCCGGCGCAGGAGACACCGTAGTCTGAAGTCTGTCACAGCACTTTCCCTTGACTTTATTCCCCTTCCGCACTGGGGTTCTCATAGCACGTTTAAAGCACATGCAGCAAAAACCGACAAAGATAAAAGTAACAATAGACAAATCCATAATCAGTGTTGGGAAAAAAAATTAAAGATATTTTTAGAGAGGGGAAGGGAGAGAGAGAGAAACATCAATGTGTGGTTGCCTCTCACATGTCCCCTACTGGGGACCTGGCCTGCAACCCAGCCATGTGCCCTGACTGGGAATCAAGTCAATACCCATTTTGCTCAAAGGCCGGCGCTCAGTCCACTGAGCCATTCCAGCCAGGGCAGAGTTGGAAATTGTAATACACCTTTCTCAATAAGCGATAGAATAAACAGATGAAAAAATCAGTAAGGGTATGGAAGATTTGAACAGCACTGTACATACACTTCACCTCATCCTTATTCCTCTTACGCTCCTTGTAATGTACACTTCGAATGCATAAGGAACATTCACCAGAATAAACCATATAGCTGGTCCCTGGAATAAGATTTAACAAATTATGCAAATGGTTACTAACCCCAATAAAATTAAACTAGAACTCAAAGCAAAAGATAATTAGTGAGCCCTGGATGGCGTAGCTCAGTGGATTGAGTGCAGGCTGCGAACCAAAGCATCGCAGGTTCGATTCCCAGTCAGGGCACATCCCTGGGTTGCAGGCCATGGCCCCCAGCAACCGCACATTGATGTTTCTCTCTCTCTCTCTCTCTCTCTCTCTCTCTCTCTCTTTCTCTTTCTCTTTCTCTTTCTCCCTCCCTTCCCTCTCTAAGAATAAATAAAATCTTAAAAAAAAAAAAGATAAGCAAATTCCCCAAATATTTCAAAGCTGGACAACCCCTTTAAATAACCCTTGGGCACAAGAAGAAACTACAGTGGAAATTAGAAAACATTTTGAGCAAAACAATATTGAAAACACACCACATGAAAACTGGAGAATGCAGCCAAAATACTGTTTCAAGGGGAGTGTATAGCTTTAAGTGTACATACTAGAAAAAGGTTAAAAATCAATGATATAAGCTTCTCTCTGAAGAAGTAGAAAATGAGCAATTAAACAGGATCAGGAACCCATTATGGGCAATTTTATTTGGATAAATTCGACAATTGTAGAATTGACAGATCCTTTCAGTAACACAACTTTCTAAATTGACAAGAAAAAGTGGAACAGTTCTATATCTGTTAAATCAATTGACTATACTTTAGAAATCTATCCCCACAAAAAATTCTCAATGCCAAATTCTGTCAAACACTTAAGAAAGAAAAAACAGTTCTATGTAGAGTATGAGGAAATGGAAAATGAAACCCTGCTGGACTCATTCGGTGAGGCCGAGGTGCCAGACCTGACAGGAACGTGACAAGGACAGGGAGTTACAAGCTACTGTTTCTTTACATCAGAGACGTAGAGATTCCCAGCACAACATTCTCAGATCGAGTCTAGTAGCCTTAGAATTGTAACCAGCTGTGTTCAAGCAGAAGTACCCACAACTACAAGGTTAGCTTAACAAAGGTGAATCGGGATGGTGGCAGTGGCAGAGGGGGCAAAGCCACATTGTCTGCCATGTCTGTTGTTGGCTGGTGACTAAATCCCTCAGCTTGACAGCGTCACAGACATTGAGGTATAGAATTGATTCCAGATCTGTAACTACTCAGCGAAGGGAAGTAAGTAGCATCATGGAGCTTAAAGGTTGGGCATTGCCCTGGCTGGTGTGGCTCAGTGGATTGAGTGCCAGCCTGCAAAACAAAAAGTTACTGGTTCGATTCCCAGTCAGAGCACATGCCTGGGTTGAGGGCCGGGTCCCCAGTTCGGGGTCTGCAAGCAGCAACTCATCAATGTGTTTCTCGCACATGATGTTTCTCTCCGCCTCTTCCCCGCTCTCCAAAAATAAATCTTTTTTTTTTTTTTTGAGTGGAGTGTTAACTGTAGTGACTACCACAAATAACAGCAGGACTATGTGTTTTATATACTGTTCACTGCTCTTTATTCCCAGTGCCTGTCACATAATAGGTGCTCAGTGTATATTTTTTGAACTAGTGAAAAGTCTACAGAAAGTGTCATCTAATAGTGTTCTGTGTGTGTTCTATTCGTAGGTCATTAAACAGTTGATGAAAAAAGAATTCACCCTGGAGTTCTCGCGTGATAGGAAGTCCATGTCGGTTTATTGCACACCCAACAAGCCGAGCCGGACGTCCATGAGCAAGATGTTCGTGAAGGCAAGTACAGCGGGTTGCAGCTGCGATGTTCCTGCCAGAACTAGGGTCCTGGGTGAACCAGTACAGATTACTGTTGATCGCAATCTGTAACATTTCCAGGGTGCTCCTGAAGGTGTCATTGACAGGTGCACCCACGTTCGGGTTGGAAGTACTAAAGTCCCGATGACCTCCGGGGTCAAACAGAAGATCATGTCTGTCATTCGGGAATGGGGTAGTGGCAGCGACACACTGCGATGCTTGGCTCTGGCCACTCACGACAACCCCCTGAGAAGAGAAGAAATGAACCTGGAGGACTCCGCCAACTTTATTAAATACGAGGTCAGCTCCTGAGAAGCGCCCCGCCCGCACCCTGCCCGCTCACTGTGCTCGAGCGGCGCTCCTGTGGTGAGAGGCCACATGAGTCTTGCTTTTGCCAAGAGGGAGGTGTGGTTGCTTCTTTTTCTGCAGGCCCAATGCTTCAGACATACATAGTTAACAGTTTAATGGTCTGTCATTTTCAAAGTAGATCAGAACTTGAGCTAAACAAAGTTGTAAAGCCTATTTTGTAACGTATCTCATGTAAATTAAGATATTTTAAAAATTGGGAATATTTTTAAAACATTCATTAGTTATTGAAGGTCAGAATGTCCAGGTTGAGAGACTCCAAAATGCTCTTTATTCCTCAGAATGTTTTATTCCCCTCACTTCAGAATATTATTGTCATAAAAGTTAAAGAATGATTTGATAGTAAGAACATAGCAGTTTTGTTTCCTGTTAATTGGAATTCTATCTGAAGTGTGGATATTAATCTTAGATAAGAATCAAAGTTACAGAATTTAGCGTAAGGAAATGCAGAATCCTTTGCTCTTAATGTGTGCCTGGCCCA
Source organism: Tonatia bakeri (assembly GCA_004024845.1). Lineage (NCBI taxonomy): Eukaryota > Metazoa > Chordata > Mammalia > Chiroptera > Phyllostomidae > Tonatia > Tonatia bakeri. The sequence goes on from PVIA01005606.1 coordinate 63,025, forward strand.
GTTTCACCCTGGGGGGGAACCAGAACTTCCTGTTTAAAATCAGGTGATTCTTTCGCTGCAGACCAATTTGACTTTCGTCGGCTGCGTGGGCATGCTGGACCCTCCAAGAATTGAGGTGGCCTCTTCTGTGAAACTCTGCCGGCAAGCAGGCATCCGGGTCATCATGATCACTGGGGACAACAAGGGCACTGCTGTGGCCATCTGTCGCCGCATTGGCATCTTTGGGCAGGACGAGGATGTGACAGCAAAGGCTTTTACAGGTCGGGAGTTTGACGAGCTCAGTCCTTCAGCCCAGAGAGATGCGTGCTTGAATGCCCGCTGTTTCGCTCGAGTCGAACCTTCCCACAAGTCTAAGATTGTAGAATTTCTTCAGTCTTTTGATGAGATTACAGCTATGGTGAGTATCTCTGGACATGTACAAGTTTTGACCATTACTTTTTTTAGTAATAGCTCCCAGATTTGGAATTTCTGGGGTTTGTCATGATCTGGGCTGTTTCTCTGGGATTGTTACCAGTAGTTGCCGTGTGTTGCATGCGAGGAAAATTCTAGAGTGGTTTAAGACCTAGGAGTGCCTTCTGAACCAGGGGAAGCGCGTACTGACGCTGGGCTCCCTTTCAGACCGGCGACGGCGTGAACGACGCGCCCGCTCTGAAGAAGGCGGAGATCGGCATTGCCATGGGCTCCGGCACCGCCGTGGCCAAGACCGCCTCTGAGATGGTGCTGGCCGACGACAACTTCTCCACCATCGTGGCCGCTGTGGAGGAGGGGCGGGCCATCTACAATAACATGAAGCAGTTCATCCGCTACCTCATCTCCTCGAACGTCGGGGAGGTGGTCTGGTGGGTCCCCGTGGCGAGTCCGTGTGTCCCTTTGTCTGAGATGGGCTCATGCTGACCGGTCTTCCGTGTCCGTTCTTCTGTGGCTGCAGCTGTGGTCTCTGTGCACAAGGCGGGGGGTGGGTACTGAGCAAGGGGGAGGAAGCCTTTGTGAGGAAGGAGGGCTGTCTACAGCTGCCTTTAACATGGGAATGAGTTTGAATCAACTATATAAAATAACAGTTCTTGGCTTTCTGAAAGTTGACTGTAATTTGAAATTGGGTGTAATGTTTTGATTGCCAGAAATGTTATTTCAGGTATCCATTGTTGCTGTCCACTAATTTTTATGGAGGGGGAGGGCATGGTGATGCTCTTTGGATAGTGGCAAAAAATAACTTGGGGTCTCTCTCTTCTTTCCTTGGGTGGAAACAGTATTTTCCTGACAGCAGCCCTTGGATTTCCTGAGGCTTTAATTCCTGTCCAGCTGCTCTGGGTCAACCTGGTGACAGATGGCCTGCCTGCCACCGCCCTGGGGTTCAACCCCCCTGACCTGGACATCATGAATAAGCCACCCCGGAACCCAAAGGAACCACTGATCAGTGGGTGGCTCTTTTTCCGTTACCTGGCTATTGGCTGTGAGTAGTTTTTTTTTTTTAAATGTTGATTTAGAAACAAAATATTTATGGCCCAAAATTTTGTATATTTATCTCTTAAAGGCACATTTTTTCTTCTGTCCCTGTATTAGGATGGTAAAAAGTGGAGGCTGCCCTCTTACGGTTTAATGAACTGTATACCGAGTTTATTCCCTGTTTTAGCATCCTCATCCTTGGACCTTTGGGAATGAGATTTTCAGATTTAATTCAGGGGCAGAGGTATATGGGGATGACTCAGGCTTCCTATCACCAAGATATGAAATGAAGTTTCCTTTTCCTGAGTGCAAACAGGGCCCTGTGAGCTCATCAGCAGTGGCTGGTGAAGGCGTGGAGCCCAGCCACAGGTCCCACTCCTGTGCTCGTTACCTGCTAGACCTCACCCTCCTGCTCCAGGCGCTGGTTCTCTTCCCCATGTCATAGGTTAGGAGAGTCAGCCCCAGCGAGGTTAAATAACTTCCCTAGGGTTCCATGGAAAGGTGACCTAGAGCCCAAAAGCACAGCCCAGCACAACGTGGGCAGGCTGTCAGCCAGTCGGTTCCCCTTACACAGGTGCTCTGGAAAACAGGCGGTGGCCTCTGCACAGCCCTGTGTGCTGCGTTTTGTCTTTCTGTGTTCCTGTTTGTTGACTGATTTCCAAATCAGCACCTGTACCCCTGCCTTATCCCTGGGCACCAGCCGCCTGCTGCTCTGCTGCAATGGCCGGGGTGTGCACTTTTGTCCTTTGGTGGATGCTGCTACCACAGTGGAACGTCCCCTTATTTTCGAGTCCCTGTGTTCCCCACTACCCCTCGTTGCATCTCTGTAATAAACTTGCTGGATTCAGAAGTAATCGGTGGGGGTAGTACAGAGTCACCCTCAGGCGTTGCTGTGTCACGCAGTGTTCTGCACTGGCTGCTCCTAACAGCCTTTCCACATAAAGGTTCTGCGAAGCCTTTGGTGGAGCAAATAAATGAGTGTACAGCTGATAGCATCAGCTTGTCTGAAAGTCACGGATGGTGTGATCTGGTCCTGCCAAACAGCGAGGCTTTATGTGGAGGACACATACCCGCAGCCTTACCGTGTACCGGCTGCGGACTGGGGCAGGGCAGGGCTAGGGGGAAGGTCCTGCCAGTGCGGTAGGACGATTCCTCACATGTTCTGGAGCAAAAGTTGTCTGGTTCTCCTGTACCCCAGACCCCTGTCCTTGCAGAAGCCCTCAGTCCACTGCTTTTGCACAGGCAGCTCAGTTAATGGTGGATATGCCTCATTCATCTGTCCTGGGGAATAACAGTGGCCCCTGGGGCAGGAGCTGCAGTGAATGGTGCAGGCTGCAAACCCCCTGTGTGTCAGCGTCGCAATGTTTATTCCCAGGTTACGTTGGTGCTGCTACTGTGGGTGCTGCCGCGTGGTGGTTCATTGCTGCTGATGGCGGTCCAAGAGTGTCCTTCTACCAGCTGGTATGTAGCCGTCTCCCTTTCTGAGCCTTAGGTGCACGTGTTGCAAGCCCTCACAAACAAGGTGGTCCTTGAGCTTTCTGTGTTTTGAGTGGCTGTCAGATCATCTTAAGGCTCGAACAGTCCGCCGTTGTATCAGATTATTCTGAAGGACTCGGCTTCTGTGAAAAAGGGGGTGAAGTCTTGTGTGGGTTTGTGTTCTGGGCTTAGTGTAGAATTGGTCTGTGGACTTAGGACAATGTATTTGGCTGATCAGGAACTTTATTGGGCTTTTGCTGCAGAGTCATTTCCTACAGTGCAAAGAGGACAACCCCGACTTTGAAGGAGTGGATTGTGCAATCTTTGAGTCCCCGTACCCAATGACAATGGCTCTCTCTGTTCTAGTAACCATAGAGATGTGCAACGCCCTGAACAGGTCAGTGAGTCGTCTTGGCAAGCTGGGCGGAAAGCCTGGCAGCCAGGGCACCGTGGGACTGCACATGTGTCATGGTTGACTGAGGATCACAGGAAAGCTCTTCCTTTCCAAAAAGAAGGGAGATCAAGCAGCACTGGCTTCTGAAGCATAAGCGTCATCATCTCCAGGAAGTTGTGGGAGTGTTTAGCCACGTGTTCCTTAAGAGACGGTGGAGGACAAAAATAGGGACTTCAGTACCCCTGTATGCCAATGCCCACGGGGAAGGAAGGAAGGAACTTTTTCCCTTCAGCATTGCGACAAGTGGCATCAACCAATTAAGCCAGTGACAAAAATGGAAGTTTCAGAAATAACCTAAGTGTCAAGGGCAGGTGAGCTGCTTTGAGCCCAATGAAATGGAATCTGCTGTGCTGAAGCCTAGATTTAAAATTGGAAGTTGTCCTATATCTGAACATTTTTCCTTGAATCTGCCTCAGTAGAAACTTTATCCAGTAGAATTAGGTCAGTGGGTAACGCCAAGTTAGCTGCCACTTTTGAAGCATAGTCCTGAACAATTTCTGTTACTTGTGACACGTACCTTTTTGTTAGGCCTGTTTTATGTACCTCTCTCCCCCTCCTTGTTCTACAGCTTGTCTGAAAACCAGTCCCTGCTGAGGATGCCCCCTTGGGAGAACATCTGGCTCGTGGGTTCCATCTGCCTGTCCATGTCACTCCACTTCCTGATCCTCTACGTGGAGCCCCTGCCAGTAAGCGGGGGAGGGCCCGGGCTGGGGCCTGGCTGCCTCGCTAGCAAGGCCAGGGGCTTGACGAGGCTTCTCTGGGTTTCTTCCAGCTCATCTTCCAGATCACACCACTGAATCTGACCCAGTGGCTGATGGTGCTGAAAATCTCCTTGCCTGTGATTCTCATGGACGAGACGCTGAAGTTTGTGGCCCGCAACTACCTGGAGCCTGGTAAAGAGTGTGTGCAGCCTGCCACCAAACCCTGCTCGCTCTCGGCATGCGCCGATGGGATTTCCTGGCCGTTTGTGCTGCTCATAATGCCCCTGGTGGCCTGGGTGTATAGCACAGACACTAACTTCAGTGACATGTTCTGGTCGTGACTGACAGTTTTACATAAAGAAGATGTTTAACTTAATCAATTAATTTTTTATTGTTTAAAGCAACTGTCTTTCTGCTGAATTTTCACATGAACATATTGGCTGGTGAAGGAGGTTTCATACTCTAGATTTTGTTTTGCTTTTTCTGACTCCAGTGGGGCAAGATTTTCCTTTTTTATACACATAATTAAAGTGTCCATTGACATGTACAGAGAACTAACACTATTTTATGCAAATATTTTTTTGTAGATGAAAAAGCATGTACAGTGTTCTGTTTAATACTCATCCTTGTATAAAAAAAAAAAAAGTTGAGCCAGCAGACATTGTCAGCAAATTAATTGGCAGCAGATTTTAGGAAATGAATGTGTGTGTTTTTTTCTAAAATGAAATAGCATGTATTGTGTCTTTTGCATGATCATCTGGACTTAATCTGAGATCACAGTCTGATTTTTATTCATAAGCCAATTTTTCTGCACCGGGCAGAGTACTGCTACCTCAGTCAGTATTTTTCGGTTTGCCACGCCCTCACCCCCTCGGTTCACCCCCACCCCCACCCCCACCCCCGGGCCCGCTCGGCTGCTTCTCCTTAGGATTTCGGTGGTTCTGTTTACATCAGTCTTAACCAGAGGTATGCCTGCTCTCTCGCTTGTGCAGAAAACATTGTTCCAGGTTCAATTGACTGAGTTCATGTCCCCTCGTGTAGCTTTTAAGGTTATTTATTTAAATGTCTAGTATATTTTATTGTAACAGACATTGTTTTGCCAACATTGCCTATTTCAGGGGCACTTCACAATCTAGTTTAAAAAAATAAAACATTTTAAATGGACAGAAAAATAACTGCCTTGTTTTTAACTCTTAAGTGGCTTAGCTTGAACTTATCACAGATGTGTTCAACTTCAGTTCCTAGCTCAGACCTTTAGTTTTCACTGTGCTCCAGGGGAAGAAGGGTCCTGTTCTGCTGCATAGGTAGTGGTAGGAACTTTATTTTTTAATGTATAGGCACTGTCACCTGTGACTCACGCAAGTCCCTGCTGGCCTGTGCGGCCTGGTGTAGAGAACATAAGGGCAAGTGTGTGTGTGTGTGTGTGTGTGTGTGTTTTGTAAAATCTGTAAATAGCTCATGACCAAATGAACATACTGTATAGAACTATTTTTATTTGAACGTGGCACTAACCACCGCGGTCGTACTGTGAGGGATGTCTGCGCACGCTCCAGACCAGTCTCACCAGCCGGGTGTCAGTCATTAACAGTCCTAACTGTGGTGTTCCCTCCAATGCCTTCCGACACCCATCACCTATGTGAGTATTGCTGGAATTCAGACGCGTTGGCCTGAGGTGACTGCCACTGGGTGAGTGCGCGGTGTGGTGTCAGGCACTGCTGTGTTCTGTGGCCGTCCCTGAGAGCAGCGGCTACCGTCGCATGCCCGGGCCGGCCGGCTGGCTGGCTGCCTAGGACAGAGGCATGGCCGGATGTTGGGGAGGGCTGAGGGGAAGAGAAACTCGTTCTGATTTGGTCTGACTGCCAGGCTGAGGGAGCTGTGCCTTTGCTAGTGCTGACGAGGATTTATAAAAAGTTGTGAATCTGTTACACAAAAAGGTTGATCTTTGTTAGCTGGAAGGACTCATCCCAGAACCTTGGTTCATTAAAAAGCAAACAACTAGTGAAAGCAAGTAACTGAACCAGTGAACTCACGTATCCACAGGGTCCTCTTAAATAGGCCACCTGTCTGCACTTTCTGGGTCACAGCTGAGACTCGTCTTCTCTCCCCAGGGTGCGCTGAAGCAGTTATTAGGGCGCAGCTCTGGTGGCCGGCGGCCGACCAGCCTTGTTAGCGGGCGCCAGGGGACGTGAGGCCGAGTGTCCTGGTGAAGGTGCCCGGGCCGCGGTTGCAGGCTCAGCCGGAAGATGCGATGTCAGTGCTGGGGGTCTGGGGGGAGTTAATAGGCATCCGGCAGGACAGGCGCTGTTGCCAAGGTCAGAGGTCCGAGTGTGAGGAGGCGGAGGTGGGTCACAGGGACTGAATGCGGATCCTGGCCTGGCTCGCTGCGGCTGCGCTCGGGGGAGGGCGTTGGTTTGCTCTGCAGAGAACGAAAGAGGCGTAGATTTTGCCAGGTTGGTTGGTTGTTTTTTCTTAGCATCATGAGGGGTGAAAAGAAACGGGCCCAGTGGATCACATGCAAGGAGCGTGTCTTGGCTACAGAAGCTGAAACAGGACAGATGTCGTTGGGTAGTGTGCTGTTCAGTGGAAACTGAGCTAACCAAATAGTCACATTTTCCTGACGTGGTTCCTCTGCTCAGTGGCCTTTACAGAAATGAGCTGAGTGCTGTGAGCTGCTGGAGGAGCCCAGCACAGCCCCAGACGGCCCTGGGCTGGCGCTGCCTTGTGGTTTCTCAGCCTCAGGCCTGTCCGGCCCACGGAGGCGGTTAGGGCACCCACTTCCCTCGGCCTGGCAGTGGGGAGCAGGGTCCCGCGTCTGCGCACTGCAGGCTTCGCCTCTGGAAAACCAGTCTGCGCCGGTGCCGCCCCGGCGGTTGTGCGGCTGTGGACGCGTCCCGGCCTCGGGTCTCCGCCCAGACCCCTCTTCACCCAGCAGGGCGGCACTGCTGGCCTCTGCTGCTGCCACCGTCAGCAGCGGCGTGGGGCGGCCTCTTCCTCAGACTCGCCAGGCGGGCGCTGCCGGGCAGCTCGGCCGAGCCTTTCCCAGCGGGGGTTGGGCTTCGTGCCGCCGCCAGCTCGCCGGGGCTCTCTGGTCCAGCCTTGCCCAGGAGAGGGCAAGCTCACACAGCCCTCCCTCCTGGGGCACCCCTGCACAGCTCGTTCTGTGTTTCCAGGGCAGGGAGCGTGTTCTGTCGGGACAGCTGCATGAGCCCGTGGACAAGCAGGGCCACTGCCAGCCCCCTCACAAGCAGCTGCTACCACAGCAGCACCCTCGAAGTGGGCCCTCAGCCCCCTAAATGTCTGCGTGGTAGGCATCCCTAAGCAATATGAGGCCACGGGCATTAGCTCGGTGTCTGCCAAGCTCCTACCCGCCCGCAGCCAAGGTACCTGGCGGGGCTGGGCCTGTGGCTCCGAGGCTGCCCTTGGCAGGATGGGGAGGAGGGGGCTGGAGGCCTGGCGCTGACTGCCACACCGCTCACTTGTGCTCTGTCACCCGCACTGCTAACCGAGACCTGTCCTCCTCTGGCCCGGCTCACTCCTGCTGCACCTGAAGCGACTGAGTGTCTGCCTGGTGGGATCCCCCGAGGGCCAGGTGGTCTGTGTTGCCAAGCCAGTGCTTCTAGATGCTACTCTGTGTGGGCAGTGCCTCAGGGACAGTTTATCAGAAATGCTGGTCTTTGAATCTTAAAAGATCAAACCGAATATTCCCTTTCATCTGTCACTACTACTCTTAGTCTTAAGTAGTTATTCTCACATTCCCTCCCCGTATTTCATAAAGCTGATTTCCTCTTTCTTTCCTTTTCAGCAATACTGGAGTAACCGCTTCCTAAGCCATTTTGCAGAAATGTAAGGGTGTTCGGTTGCGTGCATGTGCGTTTTTAGCCATCCAGCCCTCTGCATGATTGACGTTGGGAGGGAAAAGGAAAGTAGACAAAGTCCCCAACTCATTGTGTGTTATGTGGAGGAAATGTGTATTACCAATGGGGTTTTTAGGTTTTAAATTAAAATAATAATTACAAATGTACCATTTAGCTTAATGAATCAGAAAATCTCTCCAGAGAATTTTGGTTTCTTTGCTGCAAGAAGAATGAGGTTCTGAAACCTTATCCAAGAACTTAGGCGCCATCAGCCAAGTGTCTGTATTTCTCTGTGCAAAATGTCATATCTTATATAAATGTACAATATTCAATATTCAGTTGTAATGCATGCCTTCAGTTGTAAGTAGCCAGATTTCCCTTTGGTGTCATTGAAACATGCTACTTTTTAATTGGCCCTGTACAGTTTTGCTTATTTATAAATTTTTTGAAAACACTACAGGTGTTGAATGGTTAAAATGTAGGTCTCCAGTTCCTAACTTCAGTTATTTTTTGAGTGTGCAAACAGCTATTTTGCACTGTATTAAATGTAACTTATTTAATGAAATCAGAAGCAGTAGACAGATGTTGGTACAGTACAAATATTGTGATGCATTTATCTTAATATAAAATGCTAAAAGTCTATCACAACAACGCATGTTTGACTTTAGACTGTAAATAGAGTTCAGTTTACTTCTGTGCTGGTAACAAAGGCAGTGCACAGACACGGTCCGTTTCGGGTAAATAAATCTATTCTGCGTAAGTTCACAGTGTGGTGGTGCCTGTTTTGTTGGGGGGTGCACCGAGGGCCTGCGGCTCCGAGCAGTTGGGCCCTCGTGTTGCCCTCGTGTGTATACAAGGAAGGGGGAAGTTCTCGGACTTGACTTCCTGGGTGGAAAGCAGAGGCGTAGAGGGTCTGCTCGCGTGACGAGACTCATCAGGTGACCCTGCCCTGGCTCTGCTGTCTCCCCTCAGGTCTGGGGAAGGCCGAGTGTGTCCGCAGTGCGGTTTCCAGAGATAATGATTAAAAGGCCTGTGGCTTGGAGAGATGGTTCTAATACTGTTCAGATGCAAAAAGTAAAATTCTGCTTTCCTGTGACTAATACAGAAAATAGAACTGATGTGGTCCTGAGGCAGGTCCTGAGATTCATTTATTCGGTGGTCATTTATGGCTTATCTGCTGAAGGTGGACATGAGAAGAGGGGCTTTTCTGTTTTCTAAATTCCCTAAGATAATTCTTTTATCACTTAAAAAACCAGGGATGCAAAGATTGTTGGTTGATTCTTGAACCTAATAAAGACAGGCCCTATTAACTTTACATATATGGAAAAAAACATTTAATAAAACTTGAGTATCTATGACTCCCACTTTATAACACAATGAAAAATAAGCCAAAAGTAGTGAGACGCCAGAATCGCACTCACCGTCCACCACCGCCCCCTGCTCGCACTGTTCTGTAGAGTCGTGGCGTCAGAAGGGAGGGGGAAGCCTAGGAGAGACAGAAAGCAGCAAGGGTCACAGCGGATCTCTGCAAACATCTGGTTCTCAGGCAAGTTTCATGATTCTGGGGGTGGAGGGGTGACATCTTAACGTGAAGGATACATAGTTCCTGTGTCAGTGATACATGAAAATACCAGTAGGCACTTGAACAGGACGGTGGCGTTTTAGCTTAGTAAGTGAAAGCTGGGTTGTTGGTCAGGCCAGTGTCATCTGTAAAATGGCGGTGGAGCCTTGGCTTGCGTGGCGCGGTGGATTGAGCGCCTTGCCTGCGAACTGAAAGGTTGCCAGTCTGATTCCCGGTCAGGGCACATCCCTGGGCTGTAGGCCAGGTCCCCACTTGGAAGCGTGCGAGAAGCAACCAATCAGTGTTTCCCTCCCTGGTTCCACCCTGCCGGCAAGTTAAAATCAATGAGGTATCATTTCATGCCCATCAACTGACCAAAAAATGGGTCTTCTGATACCAGGGGTGTGGAAAACGGGCCCTTCACTGCCGAACACGTGGGTGTCATCTGGTAAATGTGCAGACGCTTTTAGTATACAACCCAGCAGGTCCACTGCAAGGTCTACCTTAGAATTTTTCAGGCATGATGTTTATAAAAGAAAAGGTCTGGAAACAACCTAAATGACCAACAGCAGGAAAAGGGTTAAGGACACTTGAGGCATATTGAGATCACACTGCAGCAATGAGAATGAGTAAACTGGAGGCATCAACAGAGATAAACCTCCCTGCACAGTGAGACGAGGGGCAGTGTACATCAAGTTCATAACACGCAAAACAACCACGTCATAGCCTCCCCTGCGACCCGAGGGCTGTTGCCCGTCTGCAAGAGCAGGTGCACTGAACGTAAGGCAGTGAGTGCACAGCTCCCTTCGTGAGAGTCCTGCTCACAACGAAAAGTCCGCTAAACTGAGCTGAAGGTGGACTCAGCTTTGGGCGCAAACTCCTCAGCTGCCAGTGGGCAAGTGGTGAACAGGTAACGAGTGCAAAGACGCCGGCCCTGAGGGTGGTGATAGCATAGTGCTTAGTGCCGGGAGGGAGGGAGGAGGGCAGGCGAGCCGGGCCCACCTCTGGCAGCGATGCGTGGGTGATGATGGACGGAGGCATTCATTGTGCCTGTCTGCATGTCTGAGGTTTACTAAGCGAACCAGGAAAGTGCTTGGAGGAAATGTGGGAGAAAAGCCTTTCTAGGCATGACACAAAATCCTGGAAGAAGAGCAGTAAGCTGACTACATAAAAAGGTAAAAATTCCGGGATTGAATCTGCCTCTAGAATTAGGAAAACAAGTTTGCTCACAGACAGTAATCCCTTCGCATGTGATCGGCAAAGATGGAAGTAGATGCCGATCTCTCTCCCGTGACAGCTGGCCTTGGGAGACACGTACTCAGACCGGTGGTGAGAATATTAAAGCGGCCAGATCCCTGAAGGGCAATCTGACAATATCCGTGATGTTTTTAAATACCCATAACCTTTGGTCAAGCATTTTGGAGAAATCCGCACACGTGTTCACCAAAAAAAAATAATCCCACAGCACTGGTGTAGCCAAGGCGTGGAACTCACCTGGATGCCCGTCAGTGAGAAAGATGCTGACTTAACGAGGAATATTAACGCCGTGGGAGTAGTACAGTCCTCAGGGACAAGGCAGATCGGTGTGAGGTGCCGAGGAACGGTGTCTAACACACGTCTGCCCCGCAAGATCCTCGGGGGCAGAGCAGTCTGTATACTTTATCATTCATCTTTAGAAAGGGAGGAGGCTAACAGTCTCCGGCAATGATGGTTGCTGAGGACAACGGAAAACGCTGTGATGCAGATGGCAGATGAAGGACAGTTTGAGACACCAGGGTGAACTCATGCTTAGCTTGATACACGTGATTCCACGCAGGACTATTCCTAGTTATGTGCATGTGAACATGCATTTCCTTGCACTCTCAACTGAGAGGCGAGAAGCAAGGACATTCCAGTAGCAATGAGTACTGAAATGTTGCCAGTTCGATTCCCGGTCAGGGCACATGGCTGGGCTGCAGGCCAGGCCCCAGGTGGGGGCCTGTGAGAGGCAACCAGTTGTTCTCTCTCTCACATCAGTGTTCCTCTCCCCTTCTTCCTCCCTTCCCCTCTCTCTGAAAATAAAAATCATAAGAAAAAAAGACAGCAATCCACAGAAGCAAGAATCCCAACAAATCACAAAGGAAAAACAAAAAAAAAATCAGCTCAGATTTAGTCTAGTGAACTGCAAAAAGCCAAATGCAAAGAAAATCTTAAAAGCAGCAGAGGGAATAAAAAGGCATCACCGTTGAAGGAGTGACAGGTGTCACTGCTGACCTGTCACAGCGGGGGCCCGGGGACAGTAGCATGACAGCCTCAGGTGCTGACAGAAATGCCCAGCAATCGAGAAGCCCAAACCTGGATATACAGTGTTCAAAGAACCCCGGTAAAATACAGATCTTTCAGACCAACAGATGCTTTGCCGGCAGACTCCCCCTGAGGGCAATTCTGGAAGGGCGTGGGGGCAAACGATAGGGGTCACATGAAGGCCTCTGCCACGCAGGAGCGGGCGGAGGTCCCGGCGGGTGTCGAACGTAAACACATGGTCCACATGTAACCAGCAGCAAAACTAACAAGTCCACAGCAGGAAAAAATGAAAGAAACCTAAAAAGAGCAAACAGAAAGGATACTAGAAGATGCCAGAGCCAGTGCCAAATACAACCAGTAACGCCGCAAGAATGTATCAGATGTGTTCTATTTCCGAGGGAGCGCGACCCGACGTCCCGCGGGGAAAAGCGGCCTGTTTCTCACGTGAGTCCAGCTGCCAGAAGACACACACACACGTCCAGCGGGCAGCCAGCAAGTGCTGGGAAGTTGGAACTGGAATGAGGTCACGGGTGAAAGATGACCCAAAAATTAAAACACAATTTCCCTGGGCCGGAGGCCGTGCAGGGAGGACCAGACCTGGCGCAGACAGGGGCTTGGGCAAACCACTGGCCCAGCGCCAGAGGGGGCCCAGTCCATGGCCCAGAAAGCAGATGTCGTGACCCCGAAGGGACCGAGATTGAGCCCTGGAGGCCACTCCTTTCCCACATGCCCACCCCATGGCTTGAGAACTGACACCCCCTCCACAAAACCCCCCTACCTGACAACCGGGAAAGGGGCCCTGGGCACTCCAAGTACAATCTTTTTCCAAAGGAACACGGTGGCACAGCCAGGCTAAGGGAGCTGCCCACAAGCACAGGGCCGGGACAGGCCATCAACCTGAGGCTTCCGCCTGGTGGCGGAGGGAGGGCCTCCCTCCCAGAGCCTCGGCCCTGCCAGTTGGGAGGGGGCTTTGGGAAGAGAATGGAAACTCAGGACACAAGCAGCCGGCGCCACAGCCCCCTACACAACAACCCTCATCAAGCACGCTGCTGCCCTCAGCCCTAATTTGGACAAGGTCTGACCTCAGTCCAGAAGACACTCCCCAACCCAGAGCCGGCAAGGACGTCCTATGGGGGGACGGGGCCACAGATCCCAAGGGGCCAAGACAGTGAAGGCAGAGTCCACTACAAGCGCATGACGCCAGCAAGAGGAAGGAAACTGGGGAGCTCCTGCTGTGTGCCCCTCAAGCTGAAGCCAAGGGAGGCCTCCCTGGGTAGGCTGGGGCAGCTGGGGGAGGCCATGGGCAGCGGGGCTCACAGACTCCCTGCAGGGACAGGACCAGAAAAGATCCAAAAAAAGATCACTATACCCATTCACTCTGCAATCCTCCGCCTGGGAATTTACCCAAAGAAGGAAAAAGCTGTGAGCACCGAGGTCGCCGGGGTTGTTTATCCAGAGACCAGCACTGAGGACTGCGCTGGCCGGCGAGAGCTGGGTCCTGGCGGCGCGGCCCTCGCAGAGGGCTCGGCAGTCTCAGAGCCCCGCAGCCTGAGGAGCGCAGGCGTGCGCTCGGGGCGCCGCGCCGCCTCTAACAGGCCGCAGAACTGTGCGGCGATCGCCGCGAGGAACACGCTAAAGCTCCAGGGAAGACACCCTGGGTGGACGACAGCAGACGTGTCCAAGACTCGGGTGGCTCACCCCTAAAACGGGGCCGATCCTACCCAGGCTCCGTGGGTGTGAGGCCAAGAACGTGACAACACAGGCACAGTGTCTGCCTCCCGGCCCAAGGTGAGCGCCCACGGAACAAGCGGCCCAAGCAAATCAAAAGGACGGAGTCTTGACCGCATCTAAGACTCGAAAATCGCAAGAATGCCGACGACCCCCCGCCGGCGCGGCCGTGGGAAACGGGCGCCCCCACCTGCTGCTGGAGAGCCATCTCAGGGCAGCCTGGGAGCACGTCCTCCGAGGCCCGCAGGTTTCACGACTGCGTGCCTTCGGAATGCTATGCCAGCGTGTGCGTGTGGCACTGCGAACTGATGATCCCACACACGCAGGACTGGAAACAACTGCCCACGAAAGCGGCCGCGTCGCCGAAACTGAGCCAGCCACAGAAGGGGATGCTGTGACACTGTCCCGCAGACAAGGGAGCGCGTGCCGACTCCCGGGCGGGAATTTTTGCGTGTGCGTACACCTTCCGCGCACCTGTCAGTAGGTGGAAGCTCATACCATTTTTCTGAAGATATTATCAGAAAATTACTTTGCAGATATAGGGACTCAGTACAGATTGGGGAGTAGACATTCTAAATTTTAAACCTCTCTGAATGTTTTTAACTATGTGTTCATTTTGCTAAGGAAAAAAAAAAACCCCACAGGCCCCAAATGACATCACTCATGCTGAAGGCCTGTGGTACCAAACCTGGATTGCATACCTGGTCTAACTGTGGTTTCAGCCTCTCCCAGAAAGGTAATCTTAACCAGTCTGGAACTTTCTGGCTAAGCACCCTGAACAGGCATCTGCATGATAAAACCCTTCCCCTTCTCTTCCCCCAAATAATCCTTTCTGTTCTTTTGTCAGTAGCCCCTTTGTCCCCCTTTCTGCCTATAAAAACCGTCCAGTTTTGCCGTGGCTGGTGTAGCTCAGTGGATCGAGCACTGGCTTTTGAACCAAAGGGTTACCGGTTTGATTCCCGGTCAGGGCACGTGCCTGGGTTGCAGGCCAGGTCCCCGGTGAGGGCACATGAGAGGCAACCGTACACTGGTGTTCCTTTCCCTCTCTCTCTCCCTCCCTTGCCCTCTGTCTAGAAATAAATACAACAAAACTCTTTTTAAAAACGAACAAAAAACCCCCCACTTTGCACAGCCCCTCAAAGTGCCCTCTGGCTGCTAGACGGGGAGCTGCCCAACTCATGAATCACTTAATAAAGCCAATCAGATCTTCGACTTACTGCCGAACTCTGTCTTCAACAGTTCACATAACACGTATTACAAATGCTTGTGTTAACAGGGTTATCTGGGTAGCAGGATGGCCGGCCATTTCTTCACTTTTTTTATGGTTTTCAAGTATCTGTAACCAGACCTGCCATCCTGCCCACCTGTAAGTGCGGTTCAGTGGCATTAAGTGCGTCCCCAGGGCTGTGCTGCTGTCACCACTGCCACCTCCAGAACTTTCCCAACCGTACAAATGGAAACTGTCCCATTGAACCCTAACTCCTCACTTACCCCCCTCCTCCTCCCAGCCCCTACTTCAGGTCTACAAATTTGACCCCTCTGTGGACCTCACCGTAAGTGGAACCACACAGTATTTGTTCTTCTGCAGCTGGCTTATTTCACTCAGCATAATGTCCTTCAGGTTCATGCATGTTGTAGCATGTGCCAGGATTTCCTTCCTTTTTCAGACGGAATCACGCCCTGGCTGGGGTGGCTCATGGGACTGAGCGCCGGCCTGAGAACCAAAAGGTCACTGATTCAATTCCCAGTCAGGGCACATGCCTGGATTGCCGGGCCAGGTCCCCAGTTGGGGGTGTGTGAGGCAGCTGATTGATGTTTCTCTCTCACATTGATGTTTCTTTCCCTCTCCCCCATTCTCCCTCACCTCTCCTCTCCTCTAAAAAAAAAAGAAATAAAAAAAGACTGAATCACATTCCATTGTATGGGCTTGTCACATCTTGTTTATCCGTCATCCCTTCATCACCAGATACCGGGGTTGTTTCCACCTTCGTGAACACTGGTGTGCGGCTCTGTTCCAGACCCTGCTTCAACTCCTTTGGTGCATACCCAGAAGTGGAATCACTAGATCATGATTGTGTAAATTTTTAAAGAACTGCCAGACTTTTCCACAGTGGCTGTATCATTTTACATTCCCACCAGCAATGCACAAGGGTACTCTATTTTTATTTTTTTAAGCTATTTACTTATTTTTTAAAATTTTAGAGGGGAAGGGAAGGAGAAAGAGAGGAAGAGAAACATCATGTGTGGTTGCCTCACATGGCCCCCACTAGGGACCTGGCCTGCAACCCAAGTATATGCCCTGACTGGGAATCAAACTGGCGACCCTCAGGTTCGCAGCCCGAGCTCAATCCACTGAGCCACACCACCCAGCGTGGCTACTTTTTTTTCAAATTGTTTTCTTTCAATGGCTGCTAAGGAGACTGAGTTGTGGGCTTCTGGCTTATTCCTAGTGTTGCCGGTACTGTGTGGTTTATGAAATATGTGACGTGTTCTATGCTGGCAGCAACTGACACCTCCCACGGTGACCTGCGAAAACCCCACACACCTTGGCCCTGACTGGCGGTGGCCTAGGTGCAGCCGGGCCAGATCATTCGACAGGAGCCCACCTGTTGTGCACCAAGGGGAGAGATGCTGGCTGGTGCCCCTCCTGCTGCCCCCGGGTAGGGAGGCTGCTGAAGGAAGTGGAAAACCTTACGAGGGCACTTACCTCAACAGGCCCTCCCAGTGCCAGGGATTCCTGACGGGCCAGCTATGACCACTGTCCCCAGAGGCCAAGGTGACGTGCTTGTTGAGTCAGGCCTCACTACCTGTCGGCAGAGAATGCGGTGCTGGCAACACGCAGTGCCTGTGGCCTTGGGGCCTGCCCCGCAGGCCTGGGCATGGGCTCCAGAGACCTGGCCGTGGGAGTACCTCCCACCCACAGGCAGTGCCAGAGGGGGACCTGAGGGGCCCCTGAGGTCCAGCCCGCAGCTCCCGAGACCCTCAACCCCCTCGCTTAGGTTTCTTGCTATTTGGACCAGGGAACACCTGTACCGAATGAGGAAGTCAGGGAGGGAGTGATCAAAGATGCAAACTCCTGGGCCCAGGCCTGGAATTGGATTAAGAGTCGGTACCGGGCCTGGAAATCTGCATTATTGAGAAACATGCTCGTTTGAGTAGATTCAGTAAATAGCTGGCCTCATTTTCTGAGGAATTCAGAGGCAGGGGAGTGCCCCCCAAACTGAGGCTGTCAAGGAGGGGTCACTGCCAGGCACATGAAAGGGGTTCAGAACTGGAGTACGAAGGACCCAGCCAGAGGGAAGAGAGCACCCTTCCTTAGGACCCTGCCTCCCTGCTCAGCCGAGGGACCTCAAGGAGAGAAGGACAAGACCTCAGTGGTACCACCAGGCTCCGATTCCCCAGGGAGAGATCGGCAGTCTGAGAACTCCTAATGATGATGATGATGATGTTCACAGTGGACGTCGTGTGGAACTGCACACGGGCTTTATTCTGTCCGCAGACCAGAGGGGCAGGTGTGGGGCTCAGGCCATGAGGCTAACCACCCAGCCTGCCCCACAGGGCCAACTGGGGAAAGCTGGAACTTTTGGAACCCTGTCCATCTGACTCCATGCCTGTGCTACAAATACTTGTGGGGGAGGGGAGTGGGGGCTGGAGAATGATGGGAGGAATCAGTTAAAACGTCCCCACGTGTGAAACTCCAGACTCCAGAAGGCACCTGGGTGGCCCTTCCTGGCCAGCTTGCCCGCTCTCCTGGCAGGTGGTCCAGTGGGACAGTCACGGAGCAAGGCAGCCCGATTCGCCCGTTTCCTGGGGGCCCCTGCCCGCAGGAGGTTTTTATGAGAACAAGTGACAGTGGTGCGACCAGTTGGGGCCCCCAGCCCCTCCAAGCCGAAGTCCTCCCGTTCTTGGATGCGGAGCACGGGTATTTCCGACCCTTCACCAGGCGGTCTACCAATGTAGCCTCAGTAGTCTCCTCCACCAGGACCCGTCGGGGCAGAAATGCTGGAGCCGCAGGTGGGGGCCCGAGGGAGCTAGCCCTGGCGATGCTGGGATGGAGGGGCCTGGACTGGGCAGGACACACTGATCCGGGGGCTACCGCAGAGCAGAGGGCCAGCCCAGGACAGGGGAGAAATGTAAGGGTGCTGATGGGAGGTGTGCACAGGGCCTGCACTCTAAGCACATCCTGACCCGGAGGGAATCTCAGGGGTCACGGTGATGAGCCTGACAAGCAGAAATAAGATCCAGAGAGTGGGGCTCTGTTCCCTCCCGAGTCAGGGGAATGCCAAAAGGTTCCACCCCTTCTCCTCACACGCCAACTGGTGGATAATGCCTCTCAGAGGCTCCTGAGGAAGGGCAGGAGGCTGCACCCCAGAGTGAGCGCTCAGGCCATGGCCCCAGCCTGCCTGGCGGGCTCTTTAGAAACTGCTCGATCAAGTAACGCTGCCCAGGCTTTGGTTCTCACACTCAAAGACCCTGTAGCAGTAACTTTCTGTCCATTTAAAATTCCAATTATCAGATGTTCTGAGCTCCTAAACTACTATACATTTCCATTGTTTTTATACACTTAGGAACTTTCCATTTACATCAAAAAACACATTTTGTACCACTTTTGACTAATTTTGTTTTAATGGGAATTTGGGGTTAGCTGTGCCACCCGCACTTCACTTTCCGGTTAACTACACTGTCGAAAGCATCGCCTGCTAAACAAGGGGCGAGTCCAACAGCATCTAAACCCAGGGAACCGGCCCCTGATGGCCCCCCAGATGCGGAAACCAGACACGGCCCTCAGCGCTCAGGCCAGCAGCCAGCAAGAGCCCAAAATCTGGCTGAAGACTCTCCCCCAGAGACAGTGACCAACAAATGCAAATGGATGGCCCAGCTCAGTGTCCTGAGGTTCCCAATCCTACAGGCTCCCCACACTCTGGGAATAAAGGGAGTCTACTTATGGCAAGTAATTCTAGGGTTGAATCAATGCACTGTGACAAAAAAAAAAAAAAAATCGATAAAGGGCTTCCATTCTGATCAACCCAACACCATTACTGTACAAAAAACAGTTTTATTAGTTAATGAACCCAGGTGTACCTCTGTTCATGCTCTAGGTCACACCTGTTTCTCAGATCCGGCCCAGGCTCATAGGCAAGTTACCAGAATAGCAAATAGGAAAATTGTTCTGCAAAATAGCAATTGTCGGCTTAAGGCATTACTAACATTGCAGAAGGAAGCAAGGTCACTAGGGAAGTGTGGACAGCCCAGGATGGTGGTTTCTGGGACAGGAAGCCCTCCCTGAAAGGGCCGACCCGTGCTGCTGTCCGACTCCGGAGATGGTCCTCCGGCTCTGGGAGACCACCCACAACATCTCGGACAAACACTGTCTATTCCTCGCGTTCAGGTTTAGAAATTAGTTGTGCAAAAAGCACTCTGTCCCGGAAGGCCCCGCACATCTGTGGGCCTCCCGGAGGGCTCGCGTGCACCCCCTGCCTGGAGCAGGGGAGGATGGAGATACACGGAAGGCTCGTCAGGCTGTTTTAAAAAATGGAGTGGCTACTAGAAATGTGGAGCCGGGCGGAACCCCGCTGCAATCACAGGCCGAGTCATCGTCCTCCCAGAAAGCGGGCTCCTACGGTTCTCAGTCCACGGAGTGCTCGGCGGGGCCGGCCAGGTTGGCCCCGGGCTGCCACCCGCCTCACTGCATGCCGAACCACTGCTCCTGGTCAGCCCACTGGGCTGCCTCACTGTCGCTGCCCTCCAGGTCCCCTTCTTCCCCACTCCCTTCCATGTCGTCCACATCCTCCTCCTGAGTGGCGTCCGTGGGACTCTCCTCCTTCTCCATCTTCTGCATCCCCTCTAGAGACTTCTGGTCATTGGGGTCCAAACTAGGGGACAACAAAACAAAGGAGAGGCCTGAATCTCTGCCTTGCTTCTTGCTGGCTGATGCGTCATCTCCCTGGCACGGCAGCGAAATGACCCCCAGTCGCAGGGAAACGGCTAACGCCTGGCCTCTCCGGACAACTCCAGTTCCACAGGCGGGGTTGAGGGAGTCCATTGCTGGAAGTGAAAAAAGGTGTCTTGTCCTAATTTTTAGACTTCTCAATTTGAGGTTTTCTTCACTTATTTCTTAAACCTTTTCATACAATTTCCCCTAGCTTTATGATAGTGGAAGCTACCAGATAACACAGAAGTAGTAAACAACTATTAACAGAAATATCCAAATTACATGTAATTTCTTAACAGAATTGAATTTTTAAGCTACAGAATTACAAAAAAAAATGATTTTTCTGTGAGTAAAACTGTTCCATGTTCCTATGAGATAAATAAACGTATCAGCACTCAGCAGTTAACCAAACCCATCCTTACCATGGAACAGATTTGCCACCTCCTAGACCAGACCGCAGCACCCAGGGCAACCCCTACCCAGCTTCCAGCGTAGCAGCTACGAGCCGCCACACGTGTAGAAGCCCCCGAAGTTCAAAAGCTCACGAACATTTATTTGCTTGGCTCCTAGGCAACCTTTCCTCTTTTCTGGGGGACCACCCCAGGCCAGCCGGCGACAGATTTCTATCAGTCCCACCTCAAATGGAAGTCCAGCATTTTATTTTCTCACTTGCTTCTGGGCTTCCAAAAGGCAAACGAAACCCATGTGGGAACCCTGTTCCTACTTACGTAACTGTAGACTGATCTGTTTTGTCTCCTCTCCTCTGGATCCTTCCACACAGCTCTCACCCACACCCAGGGCTCCCCCCCACCCACCTTGCCTCCAGTGCCTGCTACAAAAGCACTTAGCACGTGGTACCCATCAGTGTGCACGTCTGAGACTGAGAGCAACCGGAACTGCAGCGTCCCTAGGGTTACGGAGATGCCGGGCACGGGAGTGGCGCTCAGCTGCTGGACAGGAGACGGATGTGATCAGACTCAGTTAAAGGCAGGCCTTCACCAGGACCTTACAGACACGCAGACAACCCTCAAAGAAATCACTTCTGTATTAAGCAGTAAGAATACCACTATTTATTTAATATTTACTAGGTATCAGGCACAGTGCTAAGAGCTTTACATGGAATAACCATTTAATCCCCATTTAATCATTTAATATCTAATAAGGTAAATAGATATAGACAAGGAAATTTGTTAGTAACTTGCCCAACATAACAGGTGGTGAAGGGAGTATTCAAACTTCAGAGCGTAAGTTCTTAACTACTACAGTAGGTAGAATGTGGGAAAGTATTTACAACAATTTGATTTGAAAAAGCAGAATATAAAATATATATTACATATATCCTTATAAAAATATGTGTGTGTGTGGTCAAGGTCAGGAAGGCGACCTGCACAAATGGAAACAGGTGTGCAGTGGCACGAGCCGGTCCTAAGTGGAATAGTTCTTTAATGCTGTTAATATAATTTAAAAAACTGCAGAAGTTATGAATTCACAAATTACTCCTCTAGCATTACTATTATTACTGTTTCCAGCCGCGGGCACAATGTGCGTGTGCGTGTCCAGAGTTCCCGTGACAGCTCCCTGCCTCCTCTGCCCCTCCTCGCCTTCCCCCCAGGGCAGCTCAGTGCCTACCTGAGTGCTATACTATACTGGTCCATTGCTTCCTGATACTCATTGACAGCTACAAGGAAATCTCCCAGGATCCGATGCAGCACGCAGTCACTCTGATTAGCTAGTGCGTTCCTCAGCAAAGCAATCCCATCTTCGTACTTCTGTTCTCTGCCTGGGGGGTGGGGGGGTGGGATGAAAAACCCTCATTTTCCAACTTCACAACATTCTGCAAATATACTCCCGTCTCAGGTCTTATACATGGAACCACAGCACTGGTCACAACCCCATAATCTCTTTGTAGACACCCTCGAGAGACCAGTGGTGTGGTGGGAAGTGAGAACAAGCCCACCTGGACTCCTATTCCATGAGGAGACCTGCAGTTTGGGTTCTGATTTTTTTAAAGGTGCTATTAACCTAAGTTCAAACAAAAAGCCAGCATGCACTTTATCTGCCAAACTAGCCCAAACCTAGGAGTTCCTTGTAAATTGGAATAAACAAAAACAAAACAAAAAAACCCACCCACCAAGGGTAAAAGGGAAATCATCACAGAATCCAGATGGGTCAAAACCAGTTATACTCAGTCCAAACG
Source organism: Tonatia bakeri (assembly GCA_004024845.1). Classification (NCBI taxonomy): domain Eukaryota; kingdom Metazoa; phylum Chordata; class Mammalia; order Chiroptera; family Phyllostomidae; genus Tonatia; species Tonatia bakeri. The sequence continues at coordinate 84,654 of PVIA01005606.1, forward strand.
AGATCAGAACCAGCTGAACGAGCATCAACCAAGTACAGCCCACAACAGTCAGGCACCGCCAGTCCAAGCCGGCCTAGGCCCGCTGCCCTCGGGCGCGCTAACCAATTCACCTGGGCTCAGACCTACTGCGAAAGGAACACACCTGGTCACCTGAAACCAGCTGCACTGGGGAAGCCAACTGAGATCAGGTTTTATAAAATGAAATGAAGGAAGTAAATAAAACACACTCACTAAGTAGTTCTGCTTTTTTCACCACAGCCTTAATGTAATCCGGCCTTTGGTTGAGGGCTTTATCTAACAAAGTTTTGGCTTTCTCCTGTGTTACTGGGTCTTCGAGACAAACGGTGGCTAAAAGGGTAAGGGTCTGTGCGTTCGCTCCCAGAGTTTTGTAAACGTTGTTAGCCATCACCATTGCTTCACGAATACTGTTGGAGGCTAAGTAACATTCAATGAGACCTGAAATAAAATGCAGAAAGACCAACCACATTACCATTCCAAGCCATGCTTCCACTCTGCCAGCCTTCCCAGTGACAGACCAGGGCCGGCCAGGGAGAACGCCGGTGCTAGGCCGGACTGGAGGGCAAGCCGATGGAACACCCAGTACGCGCTGCTCTCCGGGGCGCCTGGTGGGTACGGAACAGCCTGCACCGCAGAGCCACCTTCGGTCAGCGAGGGCGACTCACACGCCGGAGTGACCGAAGCGTGCAGGGAGCCCAGCTGAATGCTAGAGGGACAAACGTGACACTCATCGTTGGTTGAAAAAGTGACAAATGTTTCCAACAAAACCCAAGGTTCCTCTTAACAAGCTGTTAATGTCCAGCTGTGTTCCATCACCTTCAGTGCGAGATTTAAGCCCTGCCAGTCCAAAGTGAACGTCCAGGTCTACAAACTAAAGGCCCCTGAGAGCAACCAAGGAGAAAGGAAGACTTTTTCATTTGAAACAAGATTATCTCCAAAAGCATTTGCTAAGGGCTTCCCCAAACTAGAGGGAAAGCACTTATGGGACGGACCAAATAGACTCCGATTGGCAGCTCCTGCCTCCCTTCACACCAACAGCAAGACAGACGCCCTGTGGGGACACTTCAAGTGGAGACAACCCTCGACTTCTCACGCCCAGTCGAGGAGAACAGAGGAAGTGCTTCTTGGCACAAAACATCCATGAAAACAGAGAAACAGCTGAAACCCCAAACCCGCACGCTCCCCCACCCCGGCAGCATTCATACCATGTGTGCACATCCCACCGCGCTATGGTCACGTAACCCGAAACTACCTAACTCTTACGGGCAATGCGTTAGCATCAGAATCTGGTTGTTTGCAACTACTTATCGAGAAATCATACTTCCCTGCTGCAGCTTCACTGGGATGGCCAAAGGGGCCGGGAAAAGGCACTTCAGTGCTCCAGGGTCCCCACTAGTAAAGGAAGCTGGCGGGAGGTTGCAAGAAGCGCCAGAGGGCATAACCAGAGTTGTCCTGATCCAATTCCCAGACGGTGGCTTGAGCGAAGGCAAACCGTGAAGCCTCACCAGCCAGCCACCTGGGGAACCACCTCTGCCGTCAACAGCTCCACCCGGCCTGTGTCCCAGCACTGCGGTGGTGGGGCTATTCAACTGCAACCCTGGGCCCTAGTGAACCAGGCACTCAGCACAAATCAGCATGGTAACAGCAGCTGGGAGGTAGGGAAGTTACCATTTCAGGATTAAGAATTTTACTCCAGCCCTGGCTGGTGTGGTTCAGTGATTGTGTGCCAGCCTATGAACCAAAGGGTTGCCAGTTCGACTCCCAGTCAGGGTACGTGCCTGGGTTGTGGGCCAGGTCCCCCAGTAGGGGATCTGTGAGAGGCAACCACACATTGATGTTCCTCACCCTCTCTTTCTACTCCCCTTCCTCTCTAAAATATAAGTAAAATCTTAAAAAACAAAACCAATTTCATTTGAAACCAAAAGCTTGATTTGCTGGGGTTTATTTAAGAACAAAGCCACAAGAGGCATCACTCTGGCTATCTAAGCAGATTTGTTCTTTACCCCAACTTCCAGATTTTATTTTTCAAATTTGAACTCATCTTCCTGTTAACAGCAAATCACTCCTAGACTCTTCATGTTTCACTTTTAAATTCTTATAAAAAATATGCTTTGGAGGAACTGTATCTTGTAAGCTCTATTTTAAAGGCTGTGACTGAATCATCAAACTCTGCTGAAGCTGGCACAGCTCCTTTGAACTCCTAGGGTCAGTTCACAGGAACTGACATAGTACACAACAAGTGGAGTCCGACCCAGACTGTGCCCGCTCTGGGGGCCACCGTGGACCGACCAGTTCCCACAGCCAGCACCACCGCACGAGTATGGAGCTACTCTGTAAGTAATACTTCTGGCCCAAGGCAAGGCAACTGTGAGAAAGAATAAAGACGTAAAAAAATAACCAAGTGATTCAGCACAGTGCCAGCACAGACAGATTCGCACGGAGTTGGCCACATTTGAGAAACCAAAAGGAGGAAAACAAACAAACAAGCAAACAAACAAACAATAAAAAAACCCAAAAAACAAAAAACAACGACCTTAACTACTACTTACTCACCAAAAACCAGGGGAAAAAAAAGAATTAGAAAATGGATTCTGAAAGTATGGAGTGAAAAGTCCAGAGAAAGCTCTCAAGAAATTTAAAATGTCTAATGCGGTGATTCCCAAACTTGCCTGAACATTGGCATTACCTGGGATCTTCCGAAAGTACTGATGCCTACCTCCCATCCCCAAATATTCTGATTGGCGTGAGCCAGCACCAGATTTTCAGAAGTCCCCCCCAGTGGACTCCAAATGTACAACGAAGTGTGGGAACTGCCAGCCTACCAAAACCTCCCGTTCGGGTGCTGCGGCCGCACCTACAGATGCACACCGTCACCCACAGTTCCACCTTACCTTCGTAACAGTCTAGGCGGCAAGGGGCAAGCCGTATGGCCTCTCGAAAGTGGATTATAGCTTCTTGGACTCTGCCCATGTTTCTGAGTGCTGCTCCCTTAAGCAGCAACGCTTGAACGCTATTGCTGTTCAGCTGAATGGCCTTGGCTCCTAAATAGAGGGCGCGAGAGTAGCGTTTGCTGTAGAAACTGTGACACCTGGAGGAAAAAACAACCACAAGTTTCTGAGAGACTACAGGCATACCATGTTTTACTGCACTTTGCTGCTCTTCACAGAGGTTGTGCTTTTTGCAAATTGAAGGCAAGATCCTTCACCAACAAAAATATTACGACTTGCTTTATTGCAGAGGTTGGAATTGAATCCACAGTATCTCTGAGGTATGCCTGTGTAAAGAAACTTCATCCAAAAATTAAAACAGAAGCCTCTCTACATAATCATTACAAACCAAACTTAACCTATGATATTGGGTTGGCAAAAAAATCTACATGATTTTTCCATAAAATAAAAAACATTTTTCATTTTCACCAACAACTTCATTGATTTGAGTATTTTGAGTATGTCGGCTATCTCCTGTGTGGCAGGACGCTGACTGTTCTCAATCAATGTCTCGATTTGCTCGCTCTCGACTCCGACTGGCCGCTCAACGGCGGAGCCCGCGCACCGAGGATAATCTCCAGCACGGAACTCCGCACACCACTCTGACTTGGGCGGTCAGTCACAGCACCTTCCCCACACACGGCACAAACCTTTTTTTGTGTTGTGGTTGCGTTTTTACCTTTCTTGAAATAATAAAACATAATATGCCTAAAATGTTGTATATTTTCTTCCATATTCAATATTAAAATGGCTACATAAAAATTCACCAATTTTGGCAGGTTTTTTTTTAGATGCACGCTGATACAACAGCTGTCACAAGACAGTCTGCAGAACTGTGCTGAAGGAAGGCAAAGATGACTAAGTGCTACTGGGCATCTTCCGGAAAAAAAAACCACGAACTTGCTGGCCCACCCAATACTAGTGAGAAGAAACCAGAAGAAAAAACCAACCTACTAAGTATTTATTTTGATGCAGGCGAAAATTACGGGAGAGAACCTGCTGACCTGGACAGGTTATCAGACTAGACACACTCAGAGAATTTACACAGCCAGGTCAGTAACAAAGGAGCAACCCCTGGCCTGCTCACTGCTGGCGTCCCACAAGTGAGCGCTGAGCAGGAGGCGCTCCTGACCTCAACCCACACCCACCCCGCGAGGCCACACCCACCCCGCGAGTGGGGGGGGGTAACCCTCCTTTTCCAAAGGAGGGACGAGGCTGAGGGGTAGATCATGCGTCCAAAGTCAAAGAGCATGATTTGAATCCAAGTCAGATGATCTCTTAAACCTGTTTTCAAACTATATTCTATTCAAGAAAAAAACAAAATTTCCTCAAGAAATTTTGAAAGCTGGGGAGAAAAAGGAATGCATAAACATACCCAGAGACCACCCAGGGTTCTGCGTGTTGATCAGAAATGTTGAAAAGGCGGCAGCCGAGATTCTCCACATCCTCCAGCCGCCCTTCCCGTGCCAAGAGGTAGCCGTATATATCCATGCCTAGAAAGGAAGAGGCTCTTTAAAGGAAGCAGCAGGGGCCTTTCTGAAGGAGAAGCACCACCCTCAGCCCACGCTGAGGCCCCAGCTCCTTCAGGGTCTGAGCTCCTTCCAACAGCATTCAGTTTCCAACAAAATGACTTATAAAAAGACAAAACACATCCAAAACTTAAAAAAAGCAAAGGACCTACCTCACAATTGGAATGCCTGTAACTGCCAGAAACTGTCTGTCCCTACACCCTGTGGCACAGTATGCAGCTATCCTAACTCATAACCAGAAAGGACCAAAAAGGGTATCAAGTGAGTTCTCTCCTCCATGAGGTCTAGTCAGTCAGGAATACACAGTGAATATGTCATTTAGTCCTGGAAAAATGTTAGCCTTTTCCAGAAAAAACATCTAGTTCTGGAGTCTAGTTCATGTAAGATCATCCCCCACACTTTATTCTTACTCATGTTGCATAAAAAGGGCCCCTGCTTCCTGTCACCCATCTCACCACCATCCCCTCCACTCCCTGCTGTCCCTTCAGATTCCCAGGACAGTGCCTCTGAAGCCAAGACGACTGCAGCGCTCCCTGCCAGCCCCCACCTCTGGTCTGAGCCCCCAGCTCCAGCTGACCACTGCCAGACCAGTGTTTCTAAAACACCCTTTTCATCACACGCACAGGTAGCTTGGAGAGAAGATAAGCACTGAGCAAGAGGGAGACCTTGAGCAAACAAATTCATCTTTCTAAATGTGTTTCCTCCTCTCCCTGCTCTGTGGTTCTCCTGGCTACAAGACTTTATTGGTCATTCTCATGGCCTTTCTAGGGCCTTTACAAGCAGACTTCAGCCCATCTATTTGACCTTATTTCCCAATACTATTCCTGAGCACACACCTTTCACTTACTGCCAGTCACCCAATAGCCATCCTTTAGAAGTCCCCGTGGCCACCTCTTGAGCTGCAATCTTATTTCAGATCAATGATTTTATTTGTTGTTCACTCCTAATTATTTCCTTTAATTGCCCTACCCCTTTCTTAACATCTGTTCACTCACTCCCTTTTAACTGCACTAAGGACGCAATAACGCTGCATTCCCTGAAAGGACACCATGGTTCTGGGCATGCCACCCAAGTTCCCAGTCAGGCACATCATAACCCCACAAACCACAGGAGTGGCTGCACCTCCTTCCGAAAGAAAACAAGCTAAACAATGATCTGCGGTGAGGTGACGCTTGAATGAAGCAGAACCGCTGCCCGAGTGGAGCCCCCCCAAGTGCTAGAGGCGTGGGCCTACAGGAAGGTGGAAGGTTACTGTAACACATCTTACAAACTACTTCCATGAAAAATGACATCAGAAGATCTCCCTACATTTTCTCTCTGTCTTCTCTGATCTGCCCCTCTGCAGCCACTGCCACCCTGCCCCAAGGATGACTTACCTTTTATCAGATAAGGATCCAACATCTGTGCTTGTTCAAATTTGAGGACCGAATTTTTATTGTCTCCGGCTCGGAAGTACAGATCTGCTAAGCTCCCCAGGAGATCCACGTTATCGCGCAACAATGACTTTTTCTCCAGTGAGCTGTAAGATATTAAACACTGAACCTTAAAATCTGTTACAAATCCTTTTAGTTGTTAAATCTGGGTAACAAGCATATAGGTACCATTTTATTTTGTGCGTGTGTAAAATTTTTTGTAAGAAAAAAACATTAAAAACAAACTGTGTAGTCCTGGCCTAGTAGCTCAGCTGGTTAGTGTTGTCCCAATACGCCAAGGCTGTGGGTTCGATCCCTGGTCAGGACACATGCAAGACTCAACCAATGAATGCATAAATAAGGGGAACACAAACAGATGTTTCTCTCTCCCTCCCTCTCTTGCTCTAAAATCAATCAATAAAACTTTTAAAAAAAAACTGTATACATCAGACTTTCTTATTCTGAGCTTATCATTACAGGATAAGATAGTAAATATACAAAATAAACCAGACACCTCTTGTTACCTAGACAGAACTTTCTGGTTGCAGTTTTTCAGTGGACACACACATATGGTGTTAAATATAACGTCACTCACAAGTGACAGCTACTTATTCCTCAACCAGATGACTGTCTAACACAAACCCCAGTGTGTTGTTCTTGGGCTTGACCCAAAATAAAAAGAAAACCCCATCTTAGACATGCAACCCAGAACAGATGCTGCAATAAATTATGCTTCTGGGGTGTGCAAAAAGGTGTCTTCCAGGTTTAAGCAAGACACACACTAAAGCAGTCCCCTTTGCAAGGGTTATTACTTTTCCAAGTACAGAGCTAAATCCGGTCCAAGTTTACACTCAACAGGCGCTCAGCAGAGATTATTACATTTGGGACCATTTAGTACACAGCAGACTAGCAAAGCCCAAGGACAGCTGGCTGCAACACCGAGAAAAAAGCAGCTAACTTTTTCGCTTTGCTAATTTAGATACACCAGACCTCCTCACAAAGAAAGGGCCCCAGAACACTGAACTGACGCAGCGGCTCTCACCAGATGGTATTGATTGCTCTCGAGTTGTCCCCGGTATGCACAAACGCATACGCTTTGATCCACACAGAGAGCCAATCCAAGTTAGGCACAGTCTGGATCACGTTCATTGTCATCGACGCCACCTCTGCACCTTTTACAGAGAGAGACAGCAAACCTAATCCAACAGAAAGCAGGAGAAAGAAGGTGAGACGTGGCATCGCTCTTCAAGTAGCAACAGGTTACCCTTTCCATGGGCTGGAAGGTAACCCGTCCTTTCCCTATTCAGAGCAAGACGGATATGACAGAACAAACAATTTACTATTTCTTGATCGGTGAAACCCATGATAATGGTAATCTATTGTATCACCCTCTACAGGTGAAACTTTTTAGAAAATAAAGATATTCTAATGTACAGCCAGGACGGAGAACCACTACCGCAGGGAGTGAACGCTCTGCAAACACAGGCAGAGGACCCGCACCGAGAATCGCGTCGAGGGCCAGCGGGCACTGCCGCAGCACCTCCTTGTAGCTGGTGACTGAGGGGCGCTCCTGGCCGGCCTTCTTGTACAAGTTTGCCAGCATCATGTTTATCTGCAATAAATAAAAACAGAAGACAATTAAGATTAAGAGTATATTGCAAAGAAAATATTTCACCATCAATTTAAGCCCTAAATTTTATTACCAGCTACTATTTTACTTTTTACTGGAAAATCTACCCATAGCCCCATGAAAATAAAGGCCAACCCCATTCTTCAAATCAAACCAAAAATTACTACCTTTGTATTTCCTGTCCTCCCATTTCTAAAAGGAAAATAAAATTCCTCTCACCCAACCAAAAGGTCCAATAATATCTGGACCAAAGATGGTGCCTCTGGAAATGGGAGTACCATTCATTTGAGAAATGTTACAGAATTCTAATTACCTTAATTCTTTCTTGATCTTAATACAGAAGACAGACTACCCTAGGGGTGCTCAAGTTTACATATTTTAAATGCAATTAACATCACAGCATAGAAAGTGAGGAATTCTTAATGCAGCTAGTTAGGAAAGATCAGATGAATTTTCCCCAAAAAGGAAATGACAGGCACAAAGGACAACACCTGGCTTCTCTAACGCTTACAGCTTTGATCGACAGGCACTCTCTGACTCATCCCAGTTATGCTACCAAAATCAAACTCTAACTGACCTTTACAGGTGACAACAATCCAGAGATAGTTACTCTATTTAAGTAGCCTAATTCAAATATGTAACTCTGTAAACTCTATAAAAATAATCCTTCCAAAAATGCAACTGGGAAAATTTGAGAAAAACCTAAAATTCCCAAAGAATACAGGAGTTACAGGGAAGGTATAAGTGATCTTAAAAGTCCAAAGAGAAAAACACAATACTCCAATTTAAAATTAATAGATCATAATACAACACAGAGTTTGCCAGATCATTAACCTACAGAAGCAGTCAACATGAGGGCACGAAAGGAAAAAAAGCCAATCTGAATCTCATCAATTCTCTGCAGCTTTGCACAGCAGAGTTTACTCAGAGTGGCTCTGAGGATGGAGGACACCCGTTCCATTATGGACTTACAGCACATGAAACGGCCCAGCATGGCATTAATCCACACTGATGGAAACAACGAAATAACGAAATGTCAGAAATAAAACTGTTTTTTATTTGGCCTCAGATTTTTCCATTTTAGGCTATGCTGAAAATGCAAAAGAAGGTACTTAAAGGAAAACTCCAGTATCAGTGCCAATACTTAAAAAGAGTATGAGGTTTAAATTTAAGAACCTTTCGACTGCCTGTTATTAACAAATCATGACTGATGGACCAACAAATATTAAAATTCCCCTTAAACCACCTGTCACCACAAAAGAATGAGTTTTGAATACTATCTAGTGAGAAAGCCAATTCTTTTTAAAACAAAGACTTACATGGGAACATCACAAAGCCACATTCTACCAGTCATAAACACAAGCAGTCATAATTTTCTAAAAATTGAGTGAGAAATTGTATGTTAGTATGTTTGCTCTCAACAGCTGAAGGTTTACCAAGATAAAATAATCTCACACTGGAATTTTCCTTTAAAATGTGAAAGAACGTGTGGCAATGTTCCCCATTCGCAGACGTTCTGTTAGATGACTTTGATGTGACTCACTTCCTTGCCCCTCACACAGGCTGAGAAGCCAGCTAACTCCCCAGCGGACGAGAGAGAAGATCTACAGTCACGTCTGAGGCACGTGTCTCTGTGAGCTGCTGGCTACAGCAGCTCTGCGGATGAAAGAATACGAAGTACACGCGAGTCCTGCAGTCCCTCCTAGGTAACGACAGCAAACGCCGAAGTGCTGGGCACCACAAAACCGACTTCATCGTTGCCCACTGTTCCCAAACCCCTTCAAGTCATTAAAGAGAAACTGATGGTGCATTTCCACTAAGATAATGAAGAGGTATAATTCAAATTTTACAATCAAAACAACATCTTCCAAAAGGAAAGTATTTTTTTTTACCTTTTTAAAGATTTTATTTATTTATTTTTAGAGAGGTGAAGGGAGGGAGAAAGGGGGAGAGAAACATCAATGTGTGGTTGCCTCTTGCACGCCCCCTACTGGGGACCTGGCCCGCAACCCAAGCATGTGCCCTGACTGGGAACCCAACCAGCGCCCATTGGATTCGCAGGCCAGCGCTCAACCACTGCGCCACACCAGTCGGGGGGGAGGCATTCTTCATATATGCAAAGAATTATTCTTTGGGTACTGTACAGTCTTTCATGGGGTACCAGAACACAGTTTAGAGTATAAGCATTCAAGCTTACTATGAGACAAGGACAGTCTGTAATATATTTCCAAATGTTTGTAACAGCAGCCACCATCATAAATACACTGCGGGAATAGCTTAATGTAAAAACTCAGAAAATCGTAAACACACCCTCAATTTGGGAAGATACGTAAGTGCATTAGCATCAAGTTTGATTGTTTTTACTCTGAAAACTCAGCAACGTTTAGGTAAAAAAATACTTAGCTAAATACACTAGGTCCTCAGTGCTTACATTCCTTTTCTTTTTAAGGGCAGGAGGATGAACACAGACATCTGATGGACAAAATCCCTCACTGTTAAGCACAAGACAGAAGTTTTTCAATGAAGAAAAATAGGTAACATGAGAGTATACAGTAAAATATTAAATACTGGTGTGAATTCAATACCAAGAGCAAGGATTTGCACTGTTCTTCTAAACTAGACATGAAAACAAGACAAAACAACTGTAATCAAAGATGCCCAATATAACACTCCTTGCAGAACAGTTTTTTAAAAAAATAAAGTTCAGCCCTGGCTGGTGTGGCTCAGTGGATTGAAAGCTGGCCTATGAACCAGAAGGTCCCCAGTTTGATTTTCAGTCAGGGCAGATGCCTGGGTTGTGGGCCAGGTCCCCAGTAGGGGGAGCACAAAAGGCAACCACACACTGATGCTTCTTTCCCTCTTCCTCCCTCCCTTCCCCTCTCTAAAAATTAAATAAAAACTTTAAAAAATAAATAAATAAATAAATAAATAAATAAATAAATAAATACAGTTCAGACTGGTGGCTCGCCTAAGTAGTCGAAGGTGTTCAAGTCACTATAACATGTTGCCAAATCAAACACAAATATATATCCCCCACACAAGTAAGTACAAAGGGATCTTGTAGACTTGATTTTGAAAATGAAGGGATTAATAAAACCACTCTATCAATTGTGTACACCTACAGGATGCAAAAAATGAAGTTCTAAAACAGTACTGTTACCTCCTGGGAGTATACTGCAAATCACTCTTTTCTACAGCAGGAAAACCTAGGAATGAGCACTTGTGGTATTCTCCAGCTGCCATTCTCATCAGCTGAATTTTCAGGGTCTCATAAGATCACTATCCTGCCTCTCTGAACCCCTAACTCCATTAACAGGGGAGCAAAGTGAAAATCCGAGGCAAGAATGGAATGTTCAGATGAACTCCCCAGTGCACAGAGAAAACACGGAGAAGAGGGGTGGAAGGAATGAGGAGTTGAAATGATGTGGCAACGTACTTTGGGAGTTCTTTGTCTTGAAGGGATCCCATCGAGGATAGCAATGGCGTCTTTATCTTGCTTTAGCATTGTGTAACACTCTGCCATTTTGTATTTCACTTCAATTTCAGACGGAAGACACTGCAAGGGAATGAAAGCATCTCTTCAAACCACCAGAGCACGGGAATTCAGCTCGTGCACCTCCATCTTGTCTTTCACTCAACAATTCCATCACATTCAAGCTTATGGCTACAATTTAACTAGATCCACCTAGTGGACACTTGTGCTTCGTTTCTTACCATTGTAAACAGTGCTGCAATACGCAGCCTTTGATACATATCCTGTAAATCTTTTGCAAGTCTACTATTAGAATTAATTTCTAGCAATGGGATGGCTCTGTCAAATGGTAAAATTACAATCCCCCTTCATTTCACTAATTATTAAGCAGCTATCAAAAATGGGTAAGAATTCCTACATTTCCCATATACTTCCCTGGGTACTCACAGCTGTAACACTGGAGTTCCATTTAAAAATGATAATGACAACTGTACTGTCTCAGCATTATAAAAACACTTTAGATTTTGAATTTTTTAATAAAAGGAATAATGCATGACTTTGGTTATAACCCAGATAATTCACAGTTAATTCCATTTTTAGATTCATCCAGAGCGAATTTCGCTTTAAGCCCTTAATGTTTGGTTCAATGCATTCTTTCACCTAACTGATTTTTCACATTTGTTTCTCCAGTTAAGTCCCCTTTAAAACTGCATTTTATTTTACCATTTTCTACATCTAATCAGCAGTCCTGTAAATTCTTCCAGTCTCTCGCTCCCACCGCCCCTCCACCCCCCATCACACTTATCTCCAATTACCTGACTTTGTGGAGTGGATGCAGAATTTCCAGTTGAAGGTCTTACTTTTGAAGTTTTACTTAAGGCTTTCTTCTGCTGTAAAGCCATGGTGTACTTACTCACAGCATTCCGATATTCCTTATCATGAAAGAGAGAATCTGCGTGATACACCAAAAGCTGGTACTTCTGAGACGGGGAGAATAACTCACTAGAAAACAAAAAAAGGACATCCCCGACATGGGCTGTTTTGAAATGTTAGAAAATACATGCCTGCCCTCAGTGACCCTTCTTAGTGCCTGAGCCGAGCACCAAACCTTATGCAATGAGTTTACAAGAAAGTGAACGCACCTTAAGTGCGAGCTCCTAAAATCAGCAGCGTAAGAGTCGCACTCCACGCTAACGTGGCCAACACATCTAGGACACTGCCTAAAATTGCTGTTTTAGTGTTTCCTTTACTCACTACAAAAGCAATGACACTTCTAAATCTGTAGAGGTATACAAAGAGAAATGTATCTTTTCTTCCCCTTCTTTAGCCCAAGACTTCTTCATTTAACAGTTTGACAGATATCCACACTCCCTTACATTAACATCCATTTTTAGGGGAAGACAAAGAACAATCACAATGACTTAACCACTATTACCAAAGAAGGGATGAAAACTCAGAAAAGAGAAACTTCACCACTTGAATCCTTTTTAGGAAACTATTGAACAAAAAGGTCGGTAGGAACCGAACACTCTTCAGATATTGAAGAAAACAGGAACAGTGAAAAGCATGGAAATATGGGAACAGGACAGGATAAGCAAGTGGGATAAGAGGACTGGCCTTGTTTGATGAAGTCTTTTTTTCCCCTTCAATTTTATATACAAAAGCAAACTTTACTAGCACTAGAGAATGTCCATCTCCTGGAGTCTGAGGAGTTCAAGGACAGTGTAAGGAAATCAATGTTCCAAAACTTCTTTAACCTTGAATGTTGCTCACAAGCATTCTAAGTGCCTAGAAGCTGGTACCATTTTTAATAGAAAACTCATATATTTTTTTAGATTTTATTTATTTATTTTTTTTTTAAGAGAGGGAAGGGAGGGGGAGAGAGAGAGAGAGAGAAACATCAGTGAGCGGTTGCTGGGGTACATGGCCTGCAACCTAGGCATGTGCCCTGACTGGGAATCGAACCTGCGATGCCCGGTTCGCAGCCCGCACTCAATCCACTGAGCTACACCAGCCAGGGCGAAAACTCATATTTTTAATCTATCCCACTCCTCCTTCCCAAGTTAAAAAGCTTACATGTTTTTGACAGGTGAAAGCTATAGATGCTTAAAAATGAAACAGTCAAAGAACTCTGTAGACAGTTAATTTCTTTAGATTAGTGGTTGCCCGGGACTGAGAAAGTGAGGCTGAGGAGTGACAATGGACAGATAAGGCGTTTCTCTTCCTGGTGACGATGTATTGGAATAGACAGTGGCAATGGCGGCACAACTCTGTGCATGTTTAAACCCACAGACGCATGTTATTTAAAAGGGTGAATTCCACGGTATATTAATTTCATCTTAATAAAAACTATTTTTAAAAAAAGGATAGAAAGTTTAAACACAGGATATAGTCAAATAGGAAATTCAAGGACTGAAAGGTTGAAAGGTATAGTTCAAATAGTTAAGATCTCTTCCAACACTGAGACTGTATGTATTTAATGAGAAATAAGATTTGATAGAAAATTTTACTATACTCAGAAGCATTCAGATGTGTACATATTGTAACTCACATGCCTACTTATGCAAGCAGAAGTTATATCTGGAAGGACACGGGAGAAACTGTTAACAGTCGTCTGCCTCTGGAGAAGGGAAATGGTGGGGTGAAGTTCGAGACTCAAGGACACTTATCTGCAAATCCTTTCTGCTGTTTGAATTCTTTCACTGTGTTGTACTGCCAATTCAGTACGAAATTCTAAAATATAAATAACAAAGGTCAGAATTTAAATGTCTCCTGAAGCTAGGAAACTGTCAGTTTAACCTAGTATGAAGAAGTCCAACTCTGGCTGGTGTAGCTCAACCTCTGGCTTGTGTAGCTCAGTGGATTGAGCACCAGCCTGCAAACCAAGGGGTTGCTGGTTCGATTCCCAGTCAGGGCACATGCCTGGGATGCAGGCCAGGTCCCCAGCAAGGAGCATGTGAGAGACAACCAAACATTGATGTTCCTTTCCTTCTCCTTCTCCCTCCTTTCCCTTCTCTCTAAAAGAATTAGTAATATTTTTAAAAGAAAAAGAAGTTCCGTCAGAGGATCAAACTGCTTCCAGCTACCTTGTAACAGCTTCAAGAACCCAGAACAATGACTAACTGGCGCATAAATTCCCAGTGGTGGAAACTGCCTTGACGAATCACTCAGAGCCAATGAAGGCTCCAGAGTAAACAGAGGCGGCTGACAGAGACCAGGCTCCTCCCTGTCAGCACTAAGTGGATGGTGGCAAAATGATGGGTTGCTCAGAGCCAGTCCAAAAGCACACTAATGGAAATGAAACAGGGAGCAGTAGCTGTGCTGCAGGCACTTATTAAGGGGCCTTTCTTTTCTGCCCTAGAGAGCTTCAAGAGCGGGCCACATGCGGATGGGTCCGCTCCCAGCAGAGGGTCCCACTGTAGCACCACTTGCAGGCGGGAGGCTGTGGTAGTCGGCATGGGGACCAGAGTCAAGGGACAGAACCCAGACATCTGACTCCTCCCCTCGCTGCCCGTGTGAACAGGGCTGTTCATCTCCGCGGGGTTGCATGCGGAGGTGAACGGCACGTCCAACAAACGTGTGCGTGTTCCGTGCCAGGCACTGGCTGATGCATGAGGAGGGAGGAGTGGTGCAGAATATGGACCTCACAACTTCTCATCGGAAGGAAAAAACCTGTAACCACGTGTGGTGACCCATGCTAACTAACCTTACTGTGCTGATCACTGTCGCAATGTGCACAAATACTGAATCACTACGTCGTACTCCTGAAACTCACGTAATGTAATATGCCCATCGTACCTCCATTTTTATAAATACTGTGATGCAGAATGTCAAATGGGGCAAAGTGATAGAACAGTGAGAATAAGGAGCAATTCTGATGAGCAAGGAAGAGTTCTCCAGGAGGACATCTGGGCTGAAACCCGCCTAAGGCGGCACGTCTGGTGTGAGAACTCGAAGCGGAACAGCAAAAGCCCGGAGCTGACAGCGAGCTCGGCGCGTTCCAGGATCAGGAGGCGGCGGCAGGGCGGCTGGAGGACGATGAGCAGAGTATGAGATTAAATCTGGGAGAAAGGGGTTTGGCCCCTTTGACCGTGGGAAGGAACTCTGATTTCAGCACAATGGAGAAATTTGAGGAGGGGAGCGAGATGCACTAAAGGCTGGAAAGAGCCCTGCGCTTCTTCCAGCGTTAAGACGCAAGAAACGGCACTTCTGCAAACGTGAAAGGGGCCCTTGCGAGTCCTCACACAGGCGCCCCTCACACCCATCAAGGAGGGTGCAGTTTTCGGGGGTTCGCCGAGGCGAGGAAGCGAACCCCCCTAACACACTCAAGGGGAAACACCCGTCTCAGATGCGGAACAAAGGCACAGACCCAGGAGGCTGATCTCGGAGCTCCGGTGGGGCAGATCGGGAAGAGAGGCACCAGCCCAGCGAAGTGACAGTCGCTAAGCCTGGCGACAGGTACCTCGGGAGACCCTACGCTCCCGACTTTCGGGGAACCCTCGCCTGGATGGTTCTCAAGAGCCTTCACCTTCCATTTCTCGAAGTCACCGCCGCCGCCAGACATGTTCCCGGCAGGGAGCTCATCCCAGCGCCGGGCACAACGCGGGACCCAGTGAACTCAACTCGTGTCCCTAAGTCGGCTCCGCGCCACGAGGCCCTCGCTGACCCCGGAGCCTCAGCGGAGGCCCGCGGTCGCTCCTTCCCGCCTGTCCCCAGGCCCCCTCAGCCCCCGCTCCCGAACAGGCACCGCTTTCTCCTCAGCCCAGGCCGCTCCCCGCCTCAACTCACGGGTTGTTATTACTCATTGTAAGCAACAGGCTGCTGAGGAGCCGCACGTTGGAGTGCAGCCCCGCGGCCGCCATGTCTCGCACGTGGTCTATCACATTCATCCTGGCCGGCGAGGCCGCGGCAGCGGTGGCAGCGGCACGAAAAGCCGGTAGGAGAGCCTTAGAGAAGACTCCAAAATGGCGGTTTCGCCGGGGTCCATCGGGTTCACATGTGGCACCGCCCCCAGGGAAAATAGGCAACTACTGAAGTGCCTGGGTAAAAACCTCCATTCCCACCACCCCTTAACCCGCCCCTCACTCCGCTTGAAGATGGAATGATTTAGTTTGGGGTCCCCTGTTGCTTGCTTTAGCAAAAGCCACACCATTATTGTAAGGTGCACACTTTATTGAGAACAAGAAATGCAATGGGGACAAAATACATGCTCAATTGAAATGAGTCTGGGAGGAGTTTTGTCTCCCAGGAACTAATAAAATGCACGAACATTTATCATAAATAAAAGTGAATATAGTAGATTATGTATGGTGGGATCCCTAACAGCTGTATTTAAATATTTTAATCAGGCGCCTGGGGAAGTCTTGCTTTTACAGTCACGCATGCGCACCACCTTCAGAGCACCACGCCCCCTCTTCTAAGATCTTATGTGTTCACCCTTTGGATAAATTTCTTGGTTGTAAAAGGGGTTATTTTCACGCTGTGAAATGGCTTACTAGCTCAGAGTGACTAAAGGCTAGGTTGAGTTTTAGCCGTCCTAATATGTGTTGTTTTAATTTGCAGTTCCCTAATGGACATGATGATGTTGAGTATCCTCTCATATGCCTAGTCCATCTCTTACCTTCTTTGGTGAGATTTCTGTTCTCAGATTTTTCTGACTTTTCAGTCGGGTTGTGTTCTTACTGTTCAGTTTTAAGAGTTCTTTGTATATTTTGGGTAACAGGTTTTGTTTTGTTTTTAATCACATACGTGTTTTGGAAATATTTTCTACCAATCTGTGACTAGTCATACTCTCTTGGGCATCCCTCTCTTACCAAAAAACAAAACAGACCAAAAAACCCCCACTACTTTCGGTAATAATCCTGAAATGATGGCCAATAATGGCCAGAAAAGTAAAACAGAAAGTGAAAATATTTTATTAAACTTCAACTAAATAATGAGGCCAGTACAATTTTAATGAAAAATAAAACTGATTATTACAGTATAAAAAGGTAATGGAGTAATGTTTTTTAATTACATTAATATATTTAAGAAAGATTTTTTATCCTATATATTGGATTAACAAGAAATGAATAAACCCGGGTTGGAGTGGCTCAGTGGATTGAGTGCCAGCCTGCAACCTGAAAGGTCACTGGTTGGATTCCCAGTCGGGGCATGTGCCTGCGTTGCAGGCCAGGTCCCCAGCTGGGGGCGTGCGAGAGGCAATCCATCGTTGTATCCTTTGCACATCGATGTTTTCTCTTCCTTGCTCCCTTCCCCTCTCTCTGAATATCATCTTTTTAAAAAGAAAATGAATAATATAGTGTCTGGTTTTGGTCCTTAACTTATGCTAATTTGCTAATAACTGTCAAAACTGTTCAGTTAGCACTATAAACAGTTTTGTCAGTTGTCGGAGCACTGCTGTAGTGTGCCATAAAAAGACCTGGAAGAAACTTTTAAAGGCACCAAAAGAAGCCAGTCACTAAAGGCTACACACCGCACGGTTCCAACTATATGACATTCTAGAAAAGGAAAAACAGTAAAAAAAGATCAGTGGTTGCCAGGGTTTGGTGGAGCAGGTTGGGCAGGGGGAGCGATAGGTGGAGCACAGATTTTCATGGCAGTGAAACTATATGACACTAGAATAGTGTACACATGTCCTTATATATTTGTCAAAACTCACAGGATGTACAACATAAACTGTGGGCTTCCGCTGCTAACGATGTGTCAATGCAGTCTCATCAGCTGTAACAAATGTACCGGACTGCTGGCTGCTGGATGTGGGAGTGGAGGAGGCTCTGTGTGTGTGTGTGTGTGTGTGTGTGTGTGTGTGTGAGAGAGAGAGAGAGAGAGAGAGAGAGAGAGAGAGAAATGCAGGGGGCAGGTGGGTACGTGGGAACTCTCTACTTTCCACTTAATCGTGCTATGAACCTATAATTGCTCTCAAACAGGAAGTGAAGAAAGACAGGTGTGTGTGTGTAAAAGCGACCATCTCTGGGTGCCTACACGCGCTCAGTGCACCCCTGCATCTGACAGAACACTGACCTGCACACAGTAAAACACCATACATGCGTGCTGCTGTGCTTTTTTTAACTATTTAGTAGTTAAAACCACATCTGATACTAGTCAAAAGGTGGAAACAATCCAAATGTTCACCAATTGATGACTACAGAAACCACATGTGGTATCTCCCTATGGTGTGATCCGATTCAACAAAAAACTAAAAACAAACTGCTGATAATGACATGGATGGATCTCAAAAGTACCGTGCTAAAAATGAAATCATACTGGTGAAAGAAACCAGACAGAAAAAAAACTCATAATCTTTGACTACATTTATATGAAATGCCCGGAAAGGATGAACCGACAGCAACAGAAAAAAACTCATGGTTCTTGGTAATGAGGGTAGGAGTGGGGGTGATTGCAACTGAGCAGGAGGGACCTTTGGGGGGTTGACAGGTATTTTCTAAAATTGGACTGTGATGACTGCTGCTCAGCTCTGTGGATTTACTAAGAAATTATTGAATTGTACACTTAAAATGGGTGGTCTTTATTTTATGTAAAGTATGCCTCAATGAAACCATTAAAAAATGAACACATCTATGAAACACATGACAGTGAGTCACCAATTTACCTTCTCCACACTACACTGTAAATGCCAAATATTAATGTAATTACGTCCCTATCTGCATTGACATCTTATTACAAAGGCACATATCCATTGGTCCTGGAATAAACCAACATTCATAGACTCAAGCAACATTTTTGGTTGAAATAGCCATACCTTCTCCTAAAAAGTAATTTTTTTCTCATTTAATCCCTTGATTTTTCTGAACGGGAATTACAATTTGGACAACTAGATTGATAACAAATGACCTCACTGCCTTGTACGTCTCTCCTTCACCATATTCAAGTCTGTGCTTGTTACCTTTTCTCATCTCTGTAAACCTTGTTTCACAAGATGGGTGGAGTGGGTAGGATACTTCAAATTCCCGAGAGTCCTATAGCTACCTGGATGACAGGAAACTCACAAGGCAGGTGTCCTATCAGACTTGCTAACCATTCTGTGTTCTGTGCCTGACACATAGTAGGTACTCAATAAATATTTGATAGTGGATGAATGAGAAGTATGAGTTAATGACCTCACAAATAACTCATTGAAATAAAAGATTTAAGATATTAGACTTTCAGCCGCGATGGAGACATAGGGAGACACACTGTGCCTCCTTGAATGACCAAAAGAAGGACAACAACAATTTAAAAATAAAAAACAACCAGAACTGACAGAAAACCAAACTGTATGGAAGTCCGACAACCAAGGAGTTAAAGACGACACATCCATCCAGACTGGTAGGAGGGGCAGAGACAGGCAGCCAGGCAGAGAGGACTCGAGGCAAGGCGGTGGCTGGTAGATCCAGCGTGGCAGCGGATTGTGGAGCGGGGAGCACGAGGCTGCAGCTGGCTGGCAAGGCAGTAGCAGGCGGACTGGCAAGGTGGCAGATTGCAGACTGGGTGGTCCCACGTTCACGTGCAGATAAACCGGGAGAAACAACTGGGGAGCAGGAAGGACTGTCCAACTCAGGGTCCCAAGCAAGAAAATAAAGCCTCAAGCCACCCATTGAAAACACCTGTGGGGGTGGTGGCAGCTGCAGGAGAAACTCCCAGCCTCACAGGAGAGTTTGTTGGAGAGACCCACAAGGTCCTAGAACTTACAGAAACCCACCCACCTGGGAATCAGCACCAGAAGGGCCCACTTTGCTTGTGGGTAGTGGCAGAAGGGACTGACATCCAGCAGAGCGCAGAGCAAGCACCACTGTTCCCACTCAGACCCCTCCCCCCACGCAACACCACAAAGCAACAACAACACGGGTTACCCTGCCCTGGTGGATGTAAGGCTCCACTCCTCACATGTAACAGGCGCATCAAGACAAAAAAAAAAAAATGCCCAAATGAAAGAACAGATCAAAGCTCCAGAAAAACACAACTAAATGATGAAGAGATAACCAACCTATCAGATGCACAGTTCAAAACATTGGTAATCAGGATGCTCACAGAATTGGTTGAATTTGGTCACAAATTAGATGAAAAAATGAAGGCTCTGCTAAGCGAAATAAAGGAAAATGTACAGGGAACCAATAGTGATGGGAAGGAAATTGGGACTCAGATCAATGGAGTAGACTAGAAAGAAGAAAGAAACATCCAACCAGAAAAGAATGAAGAAACAAGAATTCCAAAAAAAATGAGGAGAGGCTTAGGAACCTCCAGGACATCTTTAAAAATTCCAACATCTGAATTATAGGGGTACCGGAAGGAGAAGAGGAAGAGAAAGTGGAAAAGTTATTTGAACAAATAATAAAGGAGAACTCCCCCAATCTGGCAAAGGAAATAGACTTCCAGGAAGTCCAGGAAACTCAGTCCCAAAGAAGTTGGACCCAAGAAGGAACACACCAAGGCACATTATCATTACATTACCCAAGATTAAAATTAAGGAGAGAATCCTAGAAGCAACAAGAGAAAAGGGGACAGTTACCTACAAAGGAGTTCCCATAAGACTGTCAGCTGATTTCTCAAAAGAGACCTTACAGGCAAGAAGGGTCTGGAAAGAAGTATTCCAAGTCATGAAAGACAAGGACCTACACTCAAGATTGCTCTATCCAGCAAAGGTTTCATTTAGAGTGGAAGGGCAGATAAAGTGCTTCTCAGATAAGGTCAAGTTAAAGGAATTCATCATCACCAAACCCTTATTATATGAAACATTGAAGGGATTTATCTAAGAAAAACAAGATTAAAAATATGAACAGTAAAATGACAGCAAACTCACAATTATTAACAACCACACCTAAAACAAAAACAAAAGCAAAGTAAGCAAACAACTAGAACAGGAGCAGAAACACAGAAATGGAGATCACATGGAGGGTTATCAACAAGGGAGAGGGGGGAAGGTACAGAGGTTAAGTAGCATAGATGGTAGGTAGAAAATAGAAAGGGGGAGGGTAAGAATAGTATAGGAAATGTAGAAGCTAAAGTACTTATATGTATGACCCATGGATATGAACTAAAAGGGGGGAATGTGGATGGGAGGGGAGCGAAGGGGGAAATGGGACAACTGTAATAGCATAATCAATAAAATATATTAAATGTAGCCCTGGCTGGCGTAGCTCAGTGGACTGAGCGCGGGCTGCAAATCAGGCATCGCAGGTTCGATTCCCAGTCAGGGCACATGCCTAGGTTGCAGGCCATGTCCCCCAGCAACCGCACATTGATGTTTCTCTCTCTCTCTCTCTCTCTCTCTCTCTCTCTCCCTCTCTCCCTCCCTTCCCTCTCTAAAAATAAATAAATAAAATCTTAAAAAAAATAAAATATATTAAATATAGCCCTGGCTGGCACAGCTCAGTGGATTGAGCGCGGGCTGCAAACCATAGCATTGCAGGCTTGACTCCCAGTCAGGGCACATGCCTGGGTTGCAGGCCACGACCCCCAGCAACCGCACATTGATGTTTCTCTCTCTCTCTCTTTCTCCCTCCCTTCCCTCTCTAAAAATAAAGAAATAAAATCTTTAAAAATATATATTAAATATATATAAAATTTTAAAAAGATTCATTATATGTAAAAATGCTTAATAATTCATGAAAACACCATATGAACATAAAAAATCACTGCTATGAGACCACTCCTTGTAACTAGTTTCTTCTCTCCTTCCAGCTTCTTCACTGTACTTTCATTCCACATAGATTCATTATGCACCTGCCGTGTGCCTCAGAGTGTTCGAGACCACGGGGATACAGCGGGGAGCAAAGCAAACAAAACCCATGTTCCAATGGAGCTGCCATCTTAATGAGGAAGGATAAATAATACTGTAAAAACAAATAGTGTATAAGAAAGTAATAACACATACTAAAGTATTTATGAAAGAAAAATGTCTAGGATTTACTTCATTTTTTTAAAGATTTTATTTATTTTTATGGACAGAGGGAAAGGAGGAAGAAAGAGAGGGAGAGAAACATCAATGTGTGGTTTCACACGCCCCCTACTGGGGATGTGGCCTGCAACCCAGGCATGTGCCCTGACTGGGAATCGAACCAGCAACCTTTGGTTTTCAGGCCCACACTCAACTCACTGAGCCACACTAGCCAGGGCTATTTTTTTAATTTATTGATTTTAGAAAGAGGAAGAGAGAAAGAAACAACCATTTATTATTCTACTTACTATGCATTCATCGGCTGATTCTTGTATGTGTCTTGACCAGGGATTGAACTCACAACCTTAGTGTATTAGAATAGTGCCCTAACCAACTGAGCTACTTAGATAGGGCCATGATTTACTTTAAAACACCTAGTGTCAGGTGGGTATTAGACTTACCAGGGGATCATTTTGTAAGTTATATAAAAGTCTGTTGTGCAAGGAAGGAAGAAATGAGGGTTACCAAGTGGTGGAAGTAGAAAGAGTTTTTTTTTAAGATGGGAGAAGTAACACATTTCTATGCTGGTGAGAATGAAGGAAAACACATCACTGGTTACATGGCAGGAGAGAAGTTGATCATCTCCGTAAAGAAACCAAGCTAAAACACACCTGCAGGACTGATAAACTTCCACAAAGAATACACGAAGCAAATTATTTGTAGAGATAAATACAGAGGTAAAGAGAATCCACCTTTTCCGGAATTTTTTTTACAATTCTCTTTCAAATCAATTACCCCAAAGTAGAATGGATTCTGAGGTTAAGTTCCAGTAGCCTGTTGTAAGTCAGATCCTCCTGATTTGAATGTTATTCAAAGGACACATGGAGCAATAAACTGACCTGCGGTACACAGAGATATGTCCAGGGGGACAAGATGTGCTCTTTCTCATGGAACCGTCTTCTAAAATGATAATTTTGGAACTAAACGGGACTTTAGAATTTAGCTCACTTTCCTTCTTCCTCTAATGAATGAGGAAACCGAGGCCTGTAATTGGCATGAGTAGACAGACACACAGCTTGCTCTGAACCTTTTGGTCAGCCACTTAACAGATGCAGAATGGCGTGGACAGTGTGGGGTGCTGAAGTGGGTACATCAGAGGAACACTTATTAATGTAAAAAGTTCTGCTCCACTTAAGTTCATTTCTAAATGTCCAGCGGCCTCCTAAGAATGAAAAGCTTTCCCAGCTGCATTAGACATTTTTCTTAGATCTGTCTTTTGTACCAGGGGAAAAACACAACACTTGTAAATTGCTCTAAAGGAAACATTACTTAACATCCCTTAAGTGTCTCCTGGCAGTGATAGCCTTCCTGTTAGTGGAAAGGAACTTTGGGATGAAGAATTTGCCAGAACTGGAGGGAATACATGCGGCCATCTTTCCAAATGATTTTTCCTCTTTTCAGTAAATGTGACTGGCAAGGCAACATATTCTGGAGTTCTAAGATGTCCAGTTTGGCATTCTGTTCATGAGCTGGTCAGACAGGGAAGGCTAGGGCAACTCACTCATTCACACACAAGTGCAAAAGCAAGAGGGCTTGCCCCAGAGTTCAAATGCCAAAAGATAAAGTTTCCTGGAGATTTAAATACTATTAACAACTCCAAGAAGTTCCTTTCTCTGAGTTCCATGTTTTATCGGTGAACTTCTTATGCTGATTACCTCCTTAGACTGATTCTTTCCTGATTCTGTTTGTGTCAGGGATCAGATTCTACCTTCTAATTCCACTAGAGCCTCCCGTCTCAAATCTGTGCTTCTATCCGGGATCTTTCATGCACACTTGAATTTGCATGCTGGGTATCATGCCAGCTGTCAGCTGCCCCCTAAAAGTCAGTGTGCTTCAGAAGTAAACTGTTCTCCTGATCCTCTTCCATAGGACTCCAAGCCCGACCAACTACTTCCAAAAGTTTGCCCGGGATAATCCAGTTTATGTCTGCTGTCTCAGAATTAATCATGGCATACCCTTTAATGCTAAAGAATTTGGACGGCAAATCATACCATCACCCAAGCTACTTTCATCGAAGCCACTGGAATTTCCATTCCAAGTCAACCAGACTCAGAAACACTAACCCTAACTCAGCTGCTAACCCCATGCAGTGGCATCTCCCTGTAGAACGCCCCTCGAATCTCGTTTTTACATTCCCAGTAACACTCACTGAGCCCTTATTCTGGGACCACTAATAATCCAGACTCCCTGGCATCTCTCCCTCTCCATTCAGGCTCTCAAAATCTTCATTCATTCAATATGCACTTGGGTGCCTCCTGCATGCACCTCACTGTCCCAAGCGTTGGGGCTCCAATAATGCATGACCGACAACCATGTAAAAAACACTTAAAAGGCAATATAGAATAGCCAGTGATTCAGGGAGAAGTCTTAAGGTGTCTTGTGATAAAATGGCAAATGCTTTTTTTTTTTAAGCACTGTGAGCAGCAGAAACTGGGACAGATACTTGTACACCAAAGTTCATAACAGTGTTATCCACTAAGGCTGAAGGGCGGAAACCACCCATGGACAGACGAATAGCTGAACGAAATGTGGTATATCCATATTACGGAATATTACTCAGCCAGAAAAAGTAATGAAGTTCTCCTACATGTTATAACATGGAGGAACCCTTAAAACACATTAAACTAAGCAAAAGAAGCCGATCACAAGAGTACAAATAATTGTATGATTCTCCCTATATGAAATACCTAGAAATGCAGACAAAAAGTAGATTAGAGGTTACTGGGGTAGAGGGCGGGGAGTGGAGAGATACTGCTTTAGGGTAGTTTGTTTGGAGTGATGAAATAGACTGGGGATTGGATAATGGTGATGAGTGAACATTATGTAGTTAATGTCAGTAAATTGTTAAAATGGAAAATTTTGTTATAAAAATTAATAATGTAATAGGCTAAAAAACACTGAACTGTACACTTTATGCTGGCTGGGTAACCGGTTGTTTACAGTGTCACCATAATACACCATGGTTGTGGGTTCGACCCCCAGTCAGGGCACATACGAGCATCAGCTAACGAATGAATGCGTACGTAAGTGGAACAACAAAGGATGTTTCTATATCTCTCTCTCTCCCTCTCTAAAAATCAGTAACTTTTTTTCAATTTTAAAGCAGTTCCTGTTTATTAACTGACCAGATTACAAAAATGACCGAGGTAGAGACCATGGTCCATCCTTCTAATGAGCCTGTTGGTCTGGTCCTCCCTGTGACCAGCACCTCCACCTTCTACAGAATGGGTGGTCTTTTTCTTCATCCCACCTCGTGGGGAAGGTAATTTGAAGGGCCACAGGAAGTTGTTTGCTTCTTTGAAGCGTTTTCCAACAGTACAGATCTCATGAATCAGATCCTCCATGCAGATTATGCCGTATTTACCAAGAGATTGAGCAATCGATGTGTTATCTGTCAGGGCAATTCGTTTTTTGTTGATTTTCCCATACCCACGCGTGTAGATCAATTCATTTACTGACTTCAGGTTAGGGTACCCCCTTGCAATATATGGCTCCACAATCCTCAGTATGTTAATTGAAGCCTTGTTGAGCTTAACAAAGGTACCCTTTAGTAACTTTTTTTAAAAAGCCCTTGAGAGCCACGCGCAGAGACTGTGGAATGGAGCGGAAAAAGTGATGGATAAGAACAGCGGTGGCTAAGAGCGGAATGGCGCCCGAGTGTGGACCATCTGTCGAGTCCTTTGTGCGGCTAATAAAACACAGTCTGAACTTCTAAGCCTGAGCCTGGTTGTCAAAAACGTGGGGCATTACCTCCTGCTAGGAAAGTTTCTTCCCCATCAGATCCTTTGCCCTATGGTTTCCCTCATGCCAGGCTTGATCACGGCACAGAGCTGGCTCGATTCACCCCTTCCCCATGGAGCCTAACTCGGCTCATTTGTTCTGGGGAGCTCAGTTAGTTCACGTGCCACCTTCACTAACCTTTTCCAACTGACCTCAGCAGTTAACAGCCCTCTCTCTGGGCTTCTACGGCACTGGACAGTCATGTCAACCTTTCCGTGTGTCTCAGTTTCTGTCTTGGGGGACACATTTCTCATCAGATAGTTGAGGTCCTGGACAAGAGTTCACACTTACATTTCTTGAACGTCCTTCCAACGGCTGGCACAGCAGAAGGAACAGTGCCATCTCCTGACCTTGTTGCCTGAACGTGTTACTAAAAGTAGCAATGGAGCAAAGGGACCATCTTATAATGGCCGAGGACCAGCCCTGAATTCGGAAAGACTTGGCTTAAATTCTCATTTCTGCCAGGTTCCAGATGTGTGATAGTATATTATCCATGTATCATTTATATTAATTACATTATTATAGCAAGTTATCATTGAATTTCTGAAGGCCTCAGCTCCTTCGCCTGGAAGAGGGGACAGCGCCTGCGTCTGCCACCAAGGTTCTTGCACGGGTGAAGCAGGACGAACAGTGCGCAGTGTGAGCACACGGCCAGGTCACCTACAAATCAGAGCTGCGGCGCTAAACCAAAGTGGAAAATCATGATTGATGTTTCATCTCAACATCAACACAGAACAGATGGGGCCCTAATGTTCCCCTCTCCTAATGGAACGGTCTCCCAAACTTCTGTAAACAAAATGAAAGGAGAAACAAACCAAATGGCTTTTGGACACAGTTCCAAACTTTTTACTGAAGTCTTCAGTACTAGTAATTGCAGAGAAAAGGAAAATGCAGACTAAAACAATTCTCATAAATCTTGTTTTGAGTATTTCTATGTACTGTAATCTTTCAACACATGACAGTAATGGGTGGCATATTAAAATGGTAAATATAAACCGGATGCTTAAGGAAAAAGAGCAAGGTGACTGTTGTCCTCAGTCTGTTTTTGGCTAATAAAATTTTTTCTAGAATTTGATTTCCCACCTATGAGCAGCTTTCCCCCGGGTTATGAAACTAGCACGTATCTGAGTGAATTACAGTGTGCATGACCCAGCCCATACAAGTCTCTGTAATCACTGCTGCCTCAGGAAAATCACTGTGAAGAATCTGATGTACATGCTCACAGTTTTTCCTGGAGTACACACAATTAAATAAACAAGGGTGGAATCAGATTAAATACTGCCCTCAATTTTTTTTGTATTTTTTTTAAATTCTTTATTGATTATGCAACTACAGTTGGCCCATTTTCCCCCCACTCCCCACCACCCTGCCCATCCCCTCCCACCCTCATTCCCCCCTTTAGTTCATGTCCATGTGTCATAAGTTCTCTAGTGTCTACATGTCCCATACTATTCCTACCCTTCCCGTCTATTTTCTCCCTACTGTCTATGCTACTTATTCTCTATATCTTTTCCCCCTTCCTTCCTCCTCCTACTTCCCTGATGCTAACCCTCCATTTGATGACTTTTTTTTTGCTGTTCATATTTTTAATCTTCTTTTTCTTAGGTAA
This sequence comes from Tonatia bakeri, assembly GCA_004024845.1. Taxonomy (NCBI): domain Eukaryota; kingdom Metazoa; phylum Chordata; class Mammalia; order Chiroptera; family Phyllostomidae; genus Tonatia; species Tonatia bakeri. Next base: position 112,027 of record PVIA01005606.1, read on the forward strand.
GTCCCTTTAACATTTCATATAGTAAGGGCTTGGTGATGATGAACTTTTTTAACTTGGCCTTGTCTGAGAAGCACTTTATCTGCCCTTCCATTCTAAATGAAAGCTTTGCTGGATAGAGCAATCTGGGATGTAGGCCCTTGCTTTTCATGACTTGGAATACTTCT
>PVIA01005607.1:0-54072 GCA_004024845.1 Tonatia bakeri
GGGAGGACTTGAATGGAATAGGGGGTGAAAACTGTACTTGAACATTCATTTAAATTAAAAAAAAAACTAAAAAAGAAAAAAGAAAACACTGTCTTCAATTCATGAGTTCTTAAGTCCACGGATTGGAAACCCATGGATATAAAGGGCTTATTCTAACTATATTTATTGAAAAAAATCTATGTGTAAGTGCATCTGTGCATTTCAAATCGATGTTGTTCAAGAGTCAACTGTATAACTTGATCGCACATATTAAGATAGACATCTGCAAGAAGTGAGAAACAGCCAAAGGTAGGCATGTTCTATTGTTTTTCTGAAGAAACCAGGATCATTAGCATACCCCTTACTTCATCATTAACAGATAGGTTTGAGCAGAAGGCTTGGAGGAAAACCATTGCTCCTTCTCCCTCCTAAGTAGAATAGCAGTATGACTTAAATTAAGCCTTGTGACCTTCATCAAAGTCCTCATTTCCTATGGGCCAAAGTTCTTTAGGAGTCTAACAGCATTCAAGCTACCCTCTTCTTGTGAACTTTGTAACCTGCCTTCAAGAGACTTGAAGAGTCTTATCAGAGACTTTCTGGATATAACTTGACAGAATGATCATGATTTTTCTTGCCTCCCCAGCCCCACCTCCATTCTGCAAAGCCATCTTAATTTTTAGCTTTTCAGTTTTTTACTAATCCACTATAAATTTTTCATCTTTTGAAATTTCCAGGGTGATATTATTTTTTCTTCTACCAGTTTTTATGAAGTTTTGGGAAGGAGGAAAGGAAAAATATATGAAATCAATATGCTAGATGTAATCACAGGGAAGGGTTATTGGATATTATGTAGGACAAAATGACACAACTTTATTGGTGTAATGTCTGTAACATTTTTCAAAAATCAACAAATAAACACTACTATTATTCTAACTTGCTTAAACTGTGCTGCTGTCAACTTTGACAATACTGCTGCAGACATTTGTTGAGAACAGGTAGTGATTTATGTCAGGCTACTGGGATAGAATGAGTTATTGTTCATTAACTGGCAAAACTATAGGATAAGACAGGTTGACAAAACAATTTTGTGCTGATAAATTGTTGTGTACTTATTTGCAAGGCTGGCATAAATAATCTTACTTCTTCAAGGTGCAAACGATAGATAGCAGGGGATCATTACACAGCATGCCAGTAAAGAAAGGGCCAGCAGAACATACAGAGTCCTCGGGACAAACTGCATGAGGATCATTAATTTATGTTTTCTAGTACATGGGGCTTATTTCTAGGAAAGTAAAAAGTCCAGTTCTGATCATTTTCAATAACAAAATATTCATTGTTGAAAAGAACAAGTCTAGTTGCATTTGTGCTATTATTTCTTAAACAAAAACTATGTTCACAAAATTAATGTATTTCTTCTGAATTCTAACATGAAACAAGAGAAGCAATCATTTTGAGAAGATATTTGTTCAGTCATCACTATTTTTATTGGTTTACCCTAATTTTAAAATGGATTCTTTTAGATGTTAAGTTCATTCTGTACTTGTCCAGCTCAATGTTTTAAAATGTTAAATTATGTAATTCTTTTTGCTATATTCAGAAAGGAATGCTTATATGCAGTAATATAATAAAATATTGAAATATAAGAATATTATAATTATGCTTGAATGTGATGATATAAACTATAAAATTTATTTCCTCATATGCTAATACACTGTGTATGACAGAGTTCTATAGGAGTTTAAACTTTATCATTAATTAGAAATGAATATAAATCTATGGCAGATTAGATTAAAATCACATTTTATTTGAATTGAATATAAAATTATCTTTAACTTAATTTTATTCTGTAAAATAGTTCAATCATTCTGATGGTACTGATAAAACATTTTAAATAAAAATGCAAATTTCCATTCTATGTCTCAATCCTTTGATGCAAGAAGATAACATGCCTGGATGCATAGGTAATACAGAACATTTGATGTTGCACCCAGTGAGTTTCATGTTGTGATTTATGGGCTGTGTCTTGATTCTGGTGGAAGGCTGAACTCTATTCTAGTACTCCACTCTATAATTAATTCTTCAATATGCTCTACAAGCTACTTTTCCTTCAGTTTCCAAGTATTCCGTGATAGGTCCCATTCTAGTTGTGTAGGCCATTTTTGCTTCTTTTTAAAAATTTTTTTGTATTTATCTTCAGGAAGAGGAGAAGATAGGTAGAAAGAGTATGAGAGAAACATGAATTGGTTGCCCCTCACACTCCCTCAACTGGAGACCTGGCCCACAACCCAGGCATGTGCCCTGTCAGGGAATTGAACTGGCAACCTTTCAGTTCACAGGCAAGTGCCCAGTCCACTGAGCCACACCAACAAGGTAGAGTTGAGTGTCTGCTTCTCCTCAAAACACAGTAAGTTCATCAGTTGTTTTAAAGTGCAGCCAGTAATAATCTCCAAAATAATGGCTGACAATGTCCAACAGTGACTGCCTAATGTAGATACTTTTCATATAAAGTGAACATGCTTTTTTCATAACATAATACTACTTAATGTCTTGATGTTTGTGGCATCCAACTGTAGATTAATATGAAAGGAGACAGTACAATATTGGAAGCAAGTTACATTATTATATAATTTAAATAGTTTTGACAGACTAGAAATTCCTACTTCTGTCTGTATTAATAATCCATTTTATAACCCTTAATGTTATTTCATGAATCTGTATCTTAAAATACACCTCTATAAAAATCACCAAAAAAAAAAAGTAGTAATGAGATTTCTGGTCAAGATAGAGGCATAGACAGGCATGTTTCATTCCTTGCACAACCATAGAAAAAAATTACAACTAAATCTCAAAAGAAATAACACCCAAAACCATCAGAAATTTGAGCTATATGGAAGCCTGACAACTAAGGATTTAAAGAAGCTACATTTATTCAGACAGGTAGGAAGGGCAGGGTTGCAGAGATGAGAGAAGAGGTGTGGTGACATGCTGTGACATGGAGAGGCAGCAGCAGCAGCAGAACAGATGATTCCACATTTATGCATGGTGGATAAAAATTGGGAGGGATACCTTGGAAGTGACTCATCCCAGCCCCAGGATAGATGGCACAGCCTAGGGTTTTAGCACCAGAAAAATAAACCCCCATAACTTCTGGCTATAAAAATCAAGAGGAGGTGGGGGTAATGGAACAAACTGCTGGATTTTCAGGAGTCTTGGCTTAAAGGGCCCATGTAGACTTAAAATGTACATGAACCCACCTACTCTTGGATTCACCACCAGGGCAATAGCTTGAAGGGTGCCAGTCATATACGGGAGTGGATGAGGTGACTGAAAATAGGGTGAGTGCTGGGCAAGCCTCCAGAAACCAGGCAACAACATTGTCCCCTCCTCCATCTTTCCCCATACAGAGCCACAAATCAGTTAAGTGGGTTGCCCCACCCTGGTGACTACCTAAGGCTCCACCCCACACAATCTATAGGTGCCTTTTCTACAATAGATCATGGTACTAACAGGAAGTCAAAGCAGCTCTACCTAATACACAGAAACAAACAGAGGGAGGCTGCTAAATTGAGGAGACAAAGAAATATGGCTCAAATGAAAATAAAACAAAACCATGGAAAAAGAACTAAATGAAATGGAGATAACCAAGCTATCAGATACAGAGTTGAAAGCACTGGTGATCAGGATGCTCAAAGAACTCACTGAGTATGACAACAACATAAAGGAAGAAATGAAGGTTACTCAGGTGAAATAAAAAAAAATCTACAGGGAACCAACAGCGAAGAGAAGGAAGCCAGATTCAAATCAACAATTTGGAACCAAAGGAACAAATGAGCATTCAACCAGAACAGTAAGAAAGAAAAATAATTTTAAAAAATGAGGATAGTATAAGGACCCTCCAAGACATCACCAAATGTACCAACACCTGAATCATAGGAATGACAGAAGGAGAAGAGAAGAAACTGAAAACTTATTTGAAAGAGTAATGAAAGAAAACACTACTAATTTGGTTAAGCAAATAGACATACAAGTCCGCAGAGCACAGAGTGTCCCAAAGAAGTTGGAGCCAAAGAGGACCACACCAAGACAAACCAAAATTAAAATGCCAAAAGTTAAAGTTAAAGAGAATATTAAAAGCAGCAAGAGAAAAGCAGAGGGTTGCCTATGAAGGAGTTTTCAGAAGACTATAAGCTGATTTCTCAAGAGAATCTTTGCAGGCAAGAAGGGACTGGCAAGAAGTACTTAAAGTGATGAAAAGCAAGGATGTACAACCAAGATTATTCTACCCAGCAAGGCTATCATATAGAATGGAAGGGCAGATAAAGTGCTTCCTAGGAAAGGTAAAACTAAAGGAGTGCATCATCACCACACCATTATTACATGAAATGTTAAAGGGACTTATTTAAAAAGGAGAAAAAGATAAAAACTATGAACATTAAAATGACAACAAATTCACAACCATTAACAACTGAATCTAAAAAGCAAACAACCAGGGCAGGAACAGAATTAAAGATATGGAGACCCATTGGAGGGGTAAGGGGGAGAATGGGGAGACAGGTGCCATGAGTAAGAAGCATAAATTGTAGGTACAAGGTAGACAGGGGAAGTTAAGAATAGTACAGGAAATGGAGAAGCCAAAGAACTTACATGCACAACCCATGGACAATAACTAAGGGGGAAATTACTGGAGGGAATGGGAATAATGGGTGGAGGGGGGCAAAAGGGGCAAAATTGGGATAACTGTAATAGCATAATCAGTAAAATATATTTTTAGAAAAGGGCAAAAGAAAGATGTAATTATATGAGGTTTTATCAGTTTTGTCTGATAAAATCACAGAGGAAAAGAAATGTTGAGATTTTATCAGGATTTTCTGATGTCTAATCACATTTTATCTACTTTGCCAGGTCTAGGAAAATGTTATTTTAAGTTACAAATTTACACCAATCCTAAGAGATGTATATGATTTGCTATTAAAAAAAACCTTGAAAACACTGGATAATAAGAAAATTTTTGAGGCCCATAGCAAAATGTACTTTTACGATCAAACAAATTCTTTAGGTAAAGTGACTCAGACTGCCCATTTGGTTTTCTCTCCTATTTATTTTGAAGCTTTTTTCTTTGAGTTGACAACTAACTTTATTCTCCAATACATGTTCATCATTAAATTATTCCTTAAGTGTAAATATATTTGTGAATATAAAAAGGAGATTTAGTGCTAAAAATAATTTTTGCAGAGAGCAAGATGAGTTAACCATTTATCAATATTGTGTAATTTATATTTCATTTTCCAATGATAAATGAACTTTTCAGCATGCCTTAAGTCTATAGTAAAAATTATAGTACTTTATTATTTTTAAAGGGAAATAATCCTTATAAGTCAAGGGGCTAGGCTATAAAAAATTTGGTAGAGCAAAGTGGTTTTTAAAAGCCTGATTTGCCACCTAGGTAACTCAGCCCCCTAATCTCAGCCCAGATTTGATGTCCTGAGACTTCTGGCTTTTCCCCAAACTAAAATGACTATTGAAAGGGAAGAGATTTCCAACCAAAAGGGGGTAACTCAGCCCCCTAATCTCAGCCCAGATTTGATGTCCTGAGACTTCTGGCTTTTCCCCAAACTAAAATGACTATTGAAAGGGAAGAGATTTCCAACCAAAAATAAGATTCAGGAAAATACAACAGGGCAGGTTATAGTGATTGGGAGAACTGTGTAAAGTCCCAAGGTGCCTACTTTGAAGGGGACTGAGGCATCATTGTCCTGTGTACAATGTTTCTTGTATCTTCTTCAATAAATGTCTCTATTTTTAATTTAAAAAGGCCTGATTTGCTACACAAATTTACAACACAAATCTATCTCCAGCTCTTATTATTACATTTCACACACTTCTCTTCTAAAATATATTCTTCAATCCCGATGGTATAAGATTGAAGAGACCCAGTATGCTATGTGAAATTAACCATTATGTCTTGGCCTGTTATTGTATTCAAAACATTGGAATTAATTAAGGATTGGAGGCAGTGAGGAAACCAAACTTAATACAATATTATTATCAGCTCCTATTTTCATAAAGTGAAGGAAATAATATTTTTTAAGATTTACAGTTTTCTTAAATTTGGCATAAAAACAAATACCTATAAGTGTTGTCTTTTTTCTGTATAAGAAGCTATTCTGATATTAAAAACTCAATTTTGCCCTTATGATTTTATACATATACAAGTAATATTTCTGGGCAAATACATACTAAATTGTTTATAATGTTTGCCTGAAGGTTGTAGAAAGACCTACTTTTTATTAATTTTGCCTTTGTTCTATTTGAGTGTATTTTGTCATGAATTACTTGGCATGAATTACTTTCCAAATTCACTTAGGTATAATTTTCTTACATTATAACACAATCAAGTAAATGTGTAGATTGAGATGAATTTTAACAAATAACATACAAATGCATAAATACCATCTTATTAAACAACTACTGATCTTATTTTTATGACTGTAAATTATAGTTGCTTCTTCTTGAACTTAACACAAATAGAATCATACTGTACACACTTTGCTGCTCTTGCTTTCATTCATTTTGCATAATGGTTTTTGAGATTCTTCCATTTGTTGCATGTATCTATTGTATGTTCTTTTTGTTAATGATGGATTGTGTTACATTGAGAAAATACAACAGGTAAATTAGTTCTTCCATTCACCTGTTAATGGGTATATAGACTGCTTCTAGTTTGTGGCTTTTGTGAACAAATTTATATGAACATGTACAAATAATTATGCAGTCATTTGTTTTTATTTTTGTAGGTAAAATACTTGGAAGTAGGATTATAAGATAAATGTATTTTAAATTTAAAGACATTGAAAAACTAGTGATTTTTTTAAAGATTTTATTTATTTATTTTTAGAGAGGGAAGGGAGAGGGAGAGAGAGAGAGAGAAACATCAATGTGCAGTTGACATGGCCTGCAACCTAGGCATGTGCCCTGACTGGGAATTGAACCTGCGATGCCTGGTTCACATCCCGCGCTCAATCCACTGAACTACGCCAGCCAGGGCGAAAAACTAGTGATTTTTAAAGTGACTATGCCATTGTTGCATTTCCATCACAAATGTATGAGAATTCCATTTGCTCCATATCTTCACCAGTGCTTGGTATTGTCAAAATTTTCATGTTAGCATTTCAAGTTGTTATGCAGTAACATATCATTGTGGTTTTTTTTTGCATTTTCTTGAAGTTTAAAGATATTAAAAATCTTCTTCCCATTTTGTTTGTCTTTAAATTATTATTTTATAACCTTTTTAAATATTTTGATGAGCCTTTTATATTATTAGGCAACATAAATATGTCCTGTCAGTATTTGAAGAAAAAAAAATTAATAAAGTTCAGTTTATCAATTTTTTTTCTTAGTTTGTAATTTGTTGTCTCAAGAAATCTTTGTTGATATCCAGTTCAGAATGAATTTCTTCTGTTTCCTTAGGTTTTTATTGAGCTATGATCCATTTGAGTTAATTTTTCATATTTGATGTGGTAGGGGCTGAAATTCAGTTCTTTAGCTATATCCATAAATACACCCGGTTGTTGTAAAAAAAAAAAAGTTCTATGGCATATTATTAGAATTTTAATAAACAGGATTTAAACTACCAAAATTGTTAACATTGAGTAGGTTTTATCCTTATCCGGACCCTCCTTTATTGATGTCACCCTTCTTCCACTCTGGGATCTGTAATGGTGAAATGATGCTGCCACCATCATTCCCGCTTAGTGTTTTCTTTCTTGCCTTCACCATCAGTCTAGCTACAGGTTTATGGGTTTAATTTTGCTTTTTCAGAAATGCACTTTTTTGCAATAATTTGTTTCTATTATTTGTTATTTTGTTATTATATTTATGTTCACTCTCATCTTCATTATTCCCTATACCCTAATTTGGATTTAATTTGTTTTTTTATCTAGCTCCTTAATTTGGTAGCTTAAATCATTCATTTTAACCATTCTCTTTTTCCAATAAACAAGTATTATAAAGTATAACTTTTTGTCTAAGCATTGCTTGAGCTATATTCAGATTTTATCATGCTGCATTTCCATGTGAATACCACTCAATTTTTAAAACTTTGCAACATCTTTTGTGATTTCTTCCTTGACCCCATTATTTATTCAGAAGTTTGAATTGTAAATGTTGCTTAATTTCCAAACATTTGTAAATGCTCCAGATGTATTTTGGTTATTGCTTAATAATTAATTTTTACCTTTTCAAGGCATATATTTCCTATCAAGTCCATTCTCATAGATTCAGTAAGACTTGTTTTGTGTCCTGGGATAATATCTATTATGTGACTGCCCTATTTTCATTTGAAAAGATTGTGTACTTGTGTTAACTGTAGTGTTCTATTAATATTAATTAGTTAAAGGTGTTTGCTAACAATTTAACTTATTCTGTCCCCTTATCCGTTTCTGTGTTTTTGTTCTAGGTATGCAGAAAGGAACTTTGAAATCTCCAGCTGCACTTGTAAATTTAAGGTTATTTGTCTACTCTGTCATTGTTTCTCCATGCATTTGGAACTCTTGTTATTAGATGAGCACATGCTTAGACTTGTCTTCTTGTTCACCGACCTTTTTATTAAAGAAATGCCTCCTTTTTCTGCTAATATTTCTTTAACTAAAGAACACTTTGATATTAATAAAGCCACTTCAGATTTATAATGATTAGTGTTTTAATACCAATTGAAACCTTTCCTGATCCTTTTACATTCCCATCTTTATATTTAAAGTCAGCCTGAAATACTTACATTATTTTATTATTTTACAGTACATACATATTATAAATAATATTTTCCTCCTTTGACTCAGAAATTCCAAATACTTCATACATACACCACACAAAGTCATGGTAAAAGAACAAAAACCTATGTACCCACCAAAACCAACATTAACACTTTTAAAATAATATTGTACAACAGTAACCAAAAGTAGTTTAATTCATTCCCCAACTGATAGACATTTAAATTGCTTCTTTTTTATTCTCCTTCCAGCAAGTATTGATATAATGAACATTCTTGAGAACAACTCCTTATGCAGATGCTCGTAGGTGTCTCTAACGCATATAACTGAAGTCCATCTTCAAAACTACTTCATGCTTGATTGATTACAGGCGGTTGTACTAATTCTACTCACCCCAGGGTTGGAGGTAGGGAATCAATATACAGAGTTGCTACAATAGTTTATATAGAAGTCCACTCTTCAACAAAATTTAGGGGACAAAGAAAGAAATAAGAAAGTATGACTCATTGGCAGAAAAAAAAAAAACAGTGGAAGATGTTTTCAAGGAAGCCCAGTGATGGACATGGCAAGGATGACTTCCAAGAACCTATTTCAAATATGTTCAAAGAATTTAAGGTAATCACACCAAAAGGAAATAGAAAATTATGGTGAAAATGTCCCATCAAATAGGTAATACATTAATAAACCAATAAAAATTATTAAATAAGTACTGAATAACAGAGGATTTGGGAATGAAATTTCAAAATTCTGAAAATTTCTAGAATGAAAATTCCACATCCAAAATGAAAAATTCACTAACAGGATCAACAACAGATCTGAGATGACAGAAGAAATATCACTAAACTATGTAACATTCTAGAAAAGGCAAAATGAAAGAGATAATAAAAAGCACGAGCGGTGCCAAAGGTCTGGGAGCTGGGGAGATGCACACATGGAGCACCGGGGGGGGGGGGGGGGTTAAGGCAGTGAAATTATTCTGTGTGGTACTGTAACAGCACATACGTGACATTACACACTTGGCAAACATGGAGACCTGTAAAACGCAGAAAACCTAATGCAACTTACAGATCTTAGTTAATAACAATAGATCAGTTATAACAAATGCAGCACACCAGTGAAATAAGTGAATAACAGAGGAAACTGGGTAAGCACAAAAGAGTTTCTGGGAACTTCTTGACTTCCCATTCTATTTTTCTATAACCTAGACTGTTTTACAAATTGTCTATTAATTTAAAAAAATCTAACTTTTCAACTTAACAATGTGATACCTCCTCTCACAAAAGGGGGTGGCTATAATTAAAAAAAAAAAAAAAAGAAAATACCAAGTGTTGGCAAGGATTTGTAGAAATTGGACCTTTTATTTATTGAAGGGAAAATAAAGTTATATAGCCCCTTTAGAAAGTAGTTGGGTCCAGCAATTTCAGTTCTAGGTACATAACCACCAGTAACCAAAGCTTATGTCTACACAAAAACTTGTACATGAATGTTCATGGTCACATTGTTCTTAATACCCAAAAAGTAGAAATGACACATATGTCCATCAACTGATGAATGGATGTACAAACTGCAATATCCAGATAATGCAATATTAGTCATAGAAAGGAATGAAGTACTAATACATACTACAATATTATGTTAAGTGAATGAGGCTGGTCATTATAGACCACATATTGTATAATTTAATTTATAGGAAATATAAATATATACAATCCCAGAATAAGCAAATCTGTATCACGAGAAATTAGTTAGGGGTTGCTTGCCAGGGATTGAGGGTAGGGAGAATAATAAATGACTGCTAATGGGTATGGGAAAATGTTCTAAATTTAGATTATAGGAATTGTTTCACAATTCTTTGAATATATATAAACCATTGAGTTGTACACATTAAATAGATGAACCTTAGGCTAGGCTAAAGCTCCCTCCTCTGAGGCCTATGAGTGGGCATTCAGGGACTTCTAGTAAAAAGTTCCTCAAACAGAAGTGCCAGAGTACAGTGGCTTCACTGCAAAGATGCATTAAAGAGGCAGGTGGGTTTCTCTAGATGCACCCCTTGAACTAGAGTCCCCTTAACTGAAAGGGTAAACTTTTGGGAAGTTTATGAAGTGTATGTGTTTTAAATTGTTGTAACTCTGCCCCCTACTGGAATACCCAGCATAATCTCACTTAATATCACACTGTCTTGACAATTGTTTACATAGACCTTTGAAATGAAATGTCAAAATTGGAAAATGCCCTACAATGGGCGTAAAATGACAAATGAAAATTTCACCCTGATGATTAATTTACCTCAAATTTTCAGACTGTATTTTCAAATGCAACCTTACATAATTATCAAATCTCGTTAACTATAATACTAATGTAGCTGGCATATTTCTTTCCACTCAAAATTGGATGTGAAAAGATGTTTTATGTACCTGTTCTTCCTGTGTACAGATTTTACATTCCTTACCAGTATAAAGACCATCCTTAGAGGTGGAATTTCTAATTTTAACTGAATCATATCCTGTTGTAAAATCATCACACTCAATTCTCCATCCAGTTACAAACAAAATATTCTACTGGTATAAACTTTTTAGTGCATAAAACTCTAAGTTTAAGCCTTCATCCTTTAGTATTATAATGCCTGTAACTCATGCCAAATGTCAGAATCATTGTAATAAGAAACAGTGACATACAGTGCCATCCTTACATGTCATCTGTAGAACATCAAAAATATCTTCAATGTGAGTGTTAAAGCTGTAATCATAGAGGCAATTGGTGACATGTTAGAGTCATACTTTAATTTGAAAAGGTCACCATTATTGGTTTTACTCACAGGCTAAGAAAATGGCTCCCTTTTGTAGCTAGAAATCAAAATGGTTTTGCAGTCTCTGCGTAAGTTTCAAGACTTTCTTTTCAAAGTTATTGATGAAGCCTTGTTTTCATAATGAGATTAGCATGAAAGCAGAAGCAAGAATAATTTCTTGCTCTCAATGACTTTAAAATATATACTTAAATAGGAATTATTTCTTTTTAAAGCATTCCTTACCTTTATCTTAAAAGTTATTAAGTTCAAACATTAATGCACAATTAAACTGTTTTTGAGAATTCTAATATAATAAGGTCTGATTGCTTAATTTAATTAGGCAAACAACATTTAGCAGGCATGCTGTATTTTCTCCAAAGAAACTACTGACTTCCAATCATTGAATTCTTGAGGGAAAATACTTTTGCATTCAGATCTTTTACCACACAATATCTTGCAGCATATAATTAAAATATTTGCATTTGTTATCAGGTAAATAACCTGATTGAGGCCTACATCCTCCCCTGGATAATAGAGATGTAAATTGAAGAAAGCCTTCAAGAGCTAGTGAGAATTTGAAATAGCCCCTATGGAGACATGAAAATGGCATCAATTAAGAATAAATAAAAGGGTTTACAGTTAGAAAATGGTTGCAAACACTAGATCTCCTACATTTGTAGCAGAGCCACTAGTAATACTATAGGATTTTTCCTCCTCAAAGCAATTCTCAAGGTCACAATAAAATGATAAAAACAAGAGGATAACTACAAAGGCTGTTTATGAAGAATAAGCAAGCAGTATTTGATTCTGTTCCAGTAAGAATCAGGGCTGTCTAGGATGACTCCAGGATTTGTGGATAGTAATGTTTTTTCTTAATATAGAAAGTTCAAGACAAGATGAAAATGTGGTGGTAATACAGTAGGCAGTTAGACAAGCATGAGCAGAGGAAGGAAAATGTGCCAGGTACAGAAAATTACCTGAGTGGGTGCCTAGCAACAGGGAAAACAAGGGCCTCACCACCAGGGTAACATTTTTCCCCCTAGCATATCCCTGTTCATAGGGTTTAAACCCTCTGACCTGGTCCTATCACTGGTGGTGCAACACCCACCCTCCCCTAGCCTTTCCTCCCTTGGCATGTTACTAGTCATGTGGTAGAACTCCTTACAGAAGGAACAAGAGGCAGGAGTATAGCTTCATACCACTCCCAAATAAGCCCTTGCAGGACAACTCCCTTAAACATTAACCCCTGGAAATAATATCTAGGCTCCACTGTGTGTTAGCTCCAGGCCCAGAAAAACAGCAAAACAGGACAAGCAATGCCACTGCTGATAGCAGGACCAGCTACATTAACTAAATGACTCCTGGTGCTGACCAATCAGTGGAGACTAGGACTCTGAAAGGGAAAGCTGATAAATATTCTATTGAGATCCTCCCCTGGGACCTCCTCCAAAATCACCACCCTTAAAAGCCCTTAGGACAAAGGACCCAGGTCGGGGTCAAGCCCACTCCTTTCCTGCCCCGCTCTTCTCCCCCCAGGCATGTTACCTTTATCTTTCTCTCTCCTAGGCTCCAAGGGCCCTTTTTTCACCTCTGTAACTTGCTTCCTGATCCCATTTCTTCTATGGATCACTTCTACCTCTGTGACTTTCTAAATAAACTTTCTCCTGTAGGTGGAATCTTGGATCTGAATTCTTCCCCCCCACCCACCAGAATTTAAGTACTGAGTTTGCTGAATGAAGGTCTGGTCCAACTTCACTGTTCTAACACCTGAACTGTTAGATGGAGAAGGCAATGAACTACCTTCAGTCTCTTGAGGTCAAGGAAATTTAGAGATATCCAGGTGGAAAGGCTATGAAATGCAGGCATTCCAATTCAAATTAAAATAAAATTAATTCAGTTTGGCTTCTAATTATGCAGTAAACTGGGCCTTGGCAAAAAAACCTTGATTTCCTTAGAAATCAAACGCTTCATCCTAACTGATGAATAGAGAAAGCTGTCCCATAGTACAGTGGTGACACATTCCCAGGAGAATGGTATTGACAGTTCTATAATCACACAGCCTGAAGCAGTTCCCAGAGGCTATTGAATATACAGGTTCTGACAGAGAATTCACAATACTGTTTCAATATAACCATATATCATATCAAAATTTATGTTACATGGAACTTGCTTAATTCAAGTACACTCAACTATGAAGATCGTTATCACTTACTTTACATATTTTTATTTTCTAATGAGAATGACAAACTCAATATTTCTCATTTTTTAAAAGATTTGTCATGTATCTGAAAATGTTGCTATCTATGTATCGTGTAGAGCAAAAGTTTATAACATTAACAGAAGTTACACTAATATTTATTATAATACCGATATGCTAAATTTGTTCAAGTTTTATGTATTTTAGACTTTAGGACTCATCTTTTATTTGCAAATTTTAGAAAATAGAAAAAAAAACTATCCATAGTGTCTCTTTTTCTTAGATAAAGAAGTGAAACTTTACTATTCAATCCCTTTCCCAGAAGTGACTACACTAACAATTCTTGTAATTGCTTTGGTTCTTGCAAGCAAACTCAATAGAGTGAAGGAAATGACCTCAGATAGAAAAGTGGAAGTGTGACAAATAAAAAGAAAATGCATAAAGGGTAAATAAGAGAAACTACCAAGTGTTTAAAGCAACACTTTTAATAAAGCACTGTGGTGTTTATAACATATTTGGAAGTAGAAAATACTCATGTGCTGGGCAGTTCAACAGACATGAGCAGAGCAGGGACAAGAGACCAGTTTCAAAAAGTCACCAGGGTGGAGACCCCCAGATACCTAGCAACAGGCAAAACTAGGCTGGGGCCTCAACCCCAGGGAGACCTTTCCTTTCCCAACCTGTATCTATCTGGTCATGCGGGTTACACCCCCTTAGAGAAGGGAAAACTATAGTGCCAGGAAGTAGCCCTTAAAGTGTTAAGACAATGAGGTTCTGACCCACATCAAACACATCTATGCTTCAGTTGTATTTCAGCTCCAGGCACAGAAAAGCAGCAAAACCGGACAAGTGACTCCATGACTGACATCAGGACCGGTGGTGCTGACTAATGACCCCCTTATCCTGGTGCTGACCAATCAGTAAAGTCCATGACCCTGAAAAGATACATATGGAATGTTTATGAATATTCTATTTAGATCCTCCCCAGGAACCTCCCCTAAAACCTCATCTTTAAAATCCCTTAGGATGGAGGACCCAGCTCCTTCTCCCTCTAAGGAGCATGTTTGCACCTTTCCCGTAGCCCTCTTCCTATAGCCCTCCTCTTCCTCCCAGGCACATTACCTTTAACCTTCTCTCTCCTAGGCTCCTAGGGCCCCTTCTTCTGCCCCTGTAACTTGTTTGCTAAGCCCATTTATTCAATGCTTTACTTCTTTTGCCTCTGTGACTTTCTAAATAAACTTTCTCTTGTAGTTTGAGTCTTGGTTCTAAATTTTTTCTTAGCCAGAATGCAAGTATTGAGATTGCTGAACCAAGGTCTGGTCTTACTACCTGTCTAACACCTGGTGCCATTTTTGCACCTGCATATATGTATATATGCACACACAGACACACATGTTATGTATGCATTCAATTTGAGCAAAACACAGCTGGTTTGGCTGTATTAATCTTTTATATATTATTATTATATTTTAATTTATATTAACACAAAACATTAATATAGAAGAAAAAGAACTTTAAGAATCATAGAAGAGATAAAGTGGGACATTTCATAATGGCAGGTAACTTAACAGCAATAATACATTATACAATATAACATTAATACATTTATGCATACTTAATAGCATAGCTTTAAAATATATAAATCAAAAAGAAGACAGTTAGTTATAGTACATTAAACAACATGAATAACCAATTTGACCTAATAAACATTTATAGAATACTATATCTAACAAATGTAGAAAATACATTTTTTAAATGCACATGGAAGGAACATTTATCAAAATATTCTTGACAATGAATCGTGTTTCAACACATTTCAAAAACTGAAATTAGGATAGTGTATGTTCTGCAAATACTACAGAATTATATTAGAGCTCAATAAAGAAAAAAATAACTAGAAAATTTCCATATTTATAGAAATGAATCAGAATACTTTTACCTATGGATGAACATTTTTAAAAATTCAATCACAAGAGAAATTAGGAAATATTTTTGACTCAATGATAATGATACAGCATATCAAAATGTTGAGAATGTAGCCAAAGCAAGAAAAAATGAGGAACTCCTATAGCACTAGAATCCATAGATGCACTTTAAGACATGAATGTGAGAGAAGCTATGCCTTCAGAGGGAGTGGTTTCAGAGCAAATGGGTGGCAAAGCATCTTGAGGAAATATTCCTCAGGTGCTCCATGGAAGTAAAATTCTATGACTTCTGATTTGCTCCATGGTAAAGACCATTGTCTGGCAACTGTCTGAGCCTTCTAAGGACCTTACTCTTCCATTGGGTTATTTACTTTGTAATAGGAAATAAAATTATAAAATTAGGAGCCTTCTTTATTAAGTATTTCACAACAAAATCAAATCATACATATCACCAGAATAGAATTTCAATTGCCTTGTTTGCAGACTGAAATTGATATTATCTGAAACTGAGGCAATGGTTATGTAAAGATGATCTCCAATCACAGTGCTCAGAAGGCTCTGTGAAAATTTCCAGTCCCCACTCTGGACAGATGCAGGGTGCCCTGAGGAAATAATCAGCAAAGAACCAAATGTCTTGGTCATTTCATCAGGCTGCCTCATTAGATTATGCTGGCATTTGAACAAAAGAGGTTGCAAGCATGATTAACAAATTCTCTCTGCTCCATTTTTATATATTTAACCAAAAAGGCTCATTGGTGTTTATAGAAGTAAGAAGATTAACATGTTTTAATGTATACAGAAATCAAGTGAGAAACATAGAGAAAAATTCTATATGTTCAGCCAGGCATAATAAATATCACAATTAGTAGCAGCATTTTAAATTATCCTTAATCAGACTTCAGGGGATTTGTAGTTCTGGCCTGTAAATCTTTGAGGGACAATTTGAAATCTTCAGGCCTCTGTTTTCTTTGTTTAATAATCTCTAAGCCATTAGTTTTTAATTATTGTATTATTTATTTATTTATAATTTTATTTTATTCATTTCTTTATTGCTGTTCAAGTACAGTTGTCTTCTATCCTTTTTTATTTATTTTAATAGTTGTTCAAGTACAGTTTTCTGCCTTTCACCCCCATCCCAGCCCACCCCCACCCTCTCCACCTCCCTCCCGATTCCACACCCCTGCTTGTTGTTGCTCTGAACCTTCATCAATCATGAAAAGGAGGGAAATATCTACAGAATGCCTTTCCTTCCCAGTCTGGAGAGAGTGTGCAGGAAAAACACACACAATGAGAACCTTCTTGATCTCAAATGAAGATGTGGATTGCTTTTTGATTTACTTTGAATTGAATTTGATTCTCCTATTATGGAAATTCTAAATTTCTAAAAGTGGCAAATACTTAATTATTTCAGGAAGAGAAATAATACATTACAATGAAGAATCTGTATGATAACTCAGGATGGAGAAAATCTCATTTGCTGGTAAACCATTTTACAGGTGCCTCAAAATATCATTAAAACAATTGCTCATCAATGATCAGTGGAAAAACACATTTGAAGACTAGAACACAAGGGCAATTTCCATTTAAAAAATGATAAATTTTTTAAAAAGTATCCTTAATCATTAAAATTAACTTATATTATGCATTCTTCCCAGTTTGTAGCTTTCAAATTACTTCAATTTCAATTAGTACTAGTAGTTATTTTCTCTTTTTGCTTTCATAAAAATGAAAGTGATGTATAGTAGATCTATTACATTGGGTCGGTGTTGCAGAAACCATTCTCGTTATATTAACAATAGGGGCACTTTTTTATGCATGTGTGTGTGTGTGTGTGTGTATAAAATTTCTCATCTTCGTCTATTTATTTATTCATCTTTCATCTATGGACACCTGATGCAGACACCGGCCCACAGTGTCTGTGTCATTATGGATGAAATGAGACATTCACAAGGACTACTGAGTCCTGTGGAGGAAAAGGGACAGTATGACTTTTCTCTCAAGGGGAGCAAAATCTTTGGCCCTTGCCATGACCGGCCTTTATTGGATTTCTTGGCACATTACATGATGGTCCTCATTTATTACGCACAGGTTCACTTTAGGTGGTTACCTTTTACAGAAAACAAAGGAGCCAATGCTGCTGATCACATCACAGAAGAGGGATATTTGCAAATGAAAAGGCAAAAGTGGTTGAATTGGTTACACTCATCCTTGGAAGGTTTAGCATGGATTTTAGGAAGTTACTTTGCAGTAAATGTCCTCAATTTAGGGTGAGGGAGTTTTTTAGTGAGAGTAAGACTCAAAATGGCCTAGGCACATTACAGGCCCGATTCCCCACAGGAGAACCTATCCATGGGCATGGGTCCTGTGCACCTCCCAGTGGGATCTGGGCCCATGCCACGCAGAATGGTCTTCTACAGACGCCTAAGTTGCTCCCATGTCTTGCTATTGCAAATAATAGTGTTATGAAAATAAGAATGCATATCTTTTTAAATAGGTATATTTCTTTATTTACTTAATAAATACCCAGAAGTGAAATCACTGGTGTGTATGATAGAACTATTTCTAATTTTTCTGAGGAATCTTCATACTGTTTTCCATAGTGGCTGCACCAGTTTTTAGTCTACCAACAGGACATGAGAGTTCCCTTTATCCACATCTTTACCAACACTTATTATTTCTTGACTTTTTTATAAACACCTTTCTGACTGGTGGAAGGTATTATCTCATTAGGTTTTGATTTGCATTCCCTTGGTGATTAGTGATGTTGAGCATCCTTTCATATAGCTATTGGCCATTTGTATGTCTTTTTTGGTACAATTGTTACAGGGTGCGGCCAAGAGGGGGGACCCTAAATGGACATTTAAAATGGGGTCCAGAACTCAAGGTGTTCAGAAAATACTAGGATGTCCTACCCCCCACCCCAGGTGTGGGTGGGGAAAGGGACAAATGGAGCAGGCCCATTGAGAGCTGTTTTGCATAGCAACAGCTCTGCAGCTAAGCTCTGGGGTGTGGTCATTTAACATATCTATAACCTTTGACTGGCTACATAAATATGTTAAATAGCTGTGGCCATGCTCTGAGCCAGGGGGATGGAAGTAACTTCCCCACCAAGATGTAACTGGGGGGGGCAGGTCCCCCGAGTTACAGCCCCTGTGTGAGAGCTTGGAGATGATTCGTTCCATGACATGGGGCCACACCTGCCCAGACCCACTATGGCGACCAGAAAAGCTGGAAAGGACAGCAAATTGAGGGCAGGTGTGGTTGAGTGTGGGAAGAGTGGGAAGTGGGGTTGCAGAGGAAGATTGGTGCGGGGATTTAAAAATACAGGCAAGGCAGCCATTGAAGAGAGAACCATGTGGCTTTTGGCAGAGCAGAGGGCTCCTGCAGCCCTGCAAAAGAGGACCACGTGGCTGGAGCGGTGGAGAGAGTACCACGCAGCTTTGCCAGAGTGGGGACCCCCACAGCAGTAGTAGGGGGAACCACCATCTGGCTTTAGCAGAGATTCCGGCGACACAGCTGATGGTGCCGAGAACCGAGAGAGGCCTACCAGCCAAGCACAGATTACTGGGAATAACCAGACATTGCCTGAGCCAAGGACTTCTATTTCCTTTCCTGAGATACGGTACCCCAGACTGGGCAGAGGGGGAAGAAAGGACTGTGTGTGTTTGTGGGTGTTTTAAGGGACTTTGGGATTTTGGTAGAGACATTAGGTCACTACTTTAAGTTTGTATAGCACTAAATAAACGTTTCCTTTCCTTTTCACGAATCTCTGGCATTGAGAGATATCTTTCCTTTAAGGCGGCGGACAAGACAGACCTGAATCTCTTTCAGTAAGAGTATTATCGTCCCGGGCCCCCCTTGTTTTGCTCTGTAACACAATGTCTTTCAATGTCCTCTGACCATTTTCTTGTTACTGAGTTGTATGTGTTTCTTACATGTTTTGGGAATCAATCCCTTATCAGATATACCATCTCCAAATATGTTCTCCCAGTAAATAGGTTGTGTTTTGTTTTGTTAATGTTTTTCTTTGCTCAGCAGAAAGCTTAAGTTTGATGAAGTCCCGATTGTTTATTTTTGCTTTTGTTAGACCAATGTCAAATATCAATAGTCTACAGCTTACGTTTTCTTCTAGTTTTGTGGTTGCAGGCCTTACATTTAAGTCTTTAATCTATTTTGAGTATATTTTTGTACATAGTATAATAAAGTAATCCAGTCTCATTCCTTTACATATATCTGTCCTGTTTCTCTAACATTATTTGTTCAAATGACTGCGGTTACTCCATTGTGTATTCTTACCTCCTTTGTCATAGATCAGTTGACTATATAAGTGAAGGTTCATTTCTGGGTTCTCTGTTCCATTGATCATTATGCCTGTTTTTATGCCAGTACCATACTATTTTAATTATTATAGTTTTGTGGTATGGCTTGAAATCAGGGGGTATGATACCTTCAATTTGTTCTTGTTTCTCAGGATTGCTTTGACTATTTATATCATATGAATTTTAGGTTATTTGTTGAATTTCTGAGAAGAATGTCATTGGCATTTTGATAGGAATTGCATTGAATCTGTAGGTTGTTTTGGGTAGTATGGTCATTTCAATGACATTGATCCTTCTAATCCATACTCATGATGTATCTTTTATTTGTTTGTGTTCTCTCCAACTTCTTTAATGTCTTATAGTTTTCAGAGAACAGGTCTTTTACTTCCTTAAATTTATTTCTAGATATTTTATTCTTTTTGATACAATTGTGAATGGGATCATTTTCTTATATTGTTTTTCTGATTGTGTTTTTTATTAGTGTATAGGAACAAGACATATGTCTGTGTATTAATTTTGTATCCCATTAGTTTATTGAATTCTTTTATTAAATGTATTAATTATTGAATGGTGTCTTTAGGGTTTTCTAAGTAGACTATTATGTCATGGGCAAATAGTGACAGTTTTACTTCTTTCTTTCCAGTTTAGATGTCTTAATTCTTTTCCTTGCCTGATTGTTAGAGCTAGGACTTCCAATACTATATTAAGTAATAGTGGTGAGAATGAGCATCTTTGTCTTGTTCCTAATCTTAGAGAAAAAGCTTTTAGTCTTTCTTCACTACAATATTATTTGTGGGTTTGTCATATATAGTCTATATAAAGTTGAGGTAAGTTCCTTCTATATCCACTTTGTTAAGAGTTTTTATAAGTGGGAGTTGAATCATGTCAAATGCTTTTCCTGCATTTATTGATATGATCATACTTTTTGATTTTTAATGTAGTGAATCATATTAATTATCTTGCAGATATTGTAGCACCCTTGCATTTCTGGTATAAATCCCACTTAATCATGACATATCCTTTTAATATAGTGTTGAATTCAATTTGCTCGTATTTTGTTGATGTTATTTTCTCTCTGTCTCTCCCTTGTAATGTGCCTGGTCTTAGTATCAGAATAATACTGACATTGGAAAATGTATTTGAAAGTATTCTTTTCTCTTTAATTTTTTGGAATCATTTCAGAAAGATAGGTACTAATTCTTTAAATGTTTGACACTAATTAATCTGTGATACTGTCTACTCCTGTGTTATTATTTACTGGGAGGTTTTTGATTACTGTTTTTTTATATGCTGTGAAATATTCTTTTTTATTTTTCCATTATTGTTCAAGCACAGTTATCTGCCTTTTCCCCCTACCCTTCCCCACCTTCTTCCCCTGTTTCCACCCTATCCCTTGTTATGGTTACTGTTTTAATTTCATTGTTAGTAATTAGTCTATTCAGATTCTGTTTCTTTCTGATTTGGTCTTGGAAGGTTGTAAGTTTCTAGAAGTTTATCCATTTGTTGACATGTAATCATTTATAGTATTCTTTAGTGATATTTTCTATGTCTATGGTGTCAGCTGTAATGTCTCCTCATTGAACTTTGATTTTATTTGTTTTCTTTATTTTTTGCTCAATGAGTCTTGCTAGAGGCTTTGTCTATTTTAGTTATTTTTTTTAAAGAATCAGTTCTTAGTTTCATTAACCTTTTCTATTGTTTACCTATTTTCTACGTCATTTATTTCTGCTCTGACCTCTTCATTCCCTTCTTTCTACTTTAGGCTTACTTTACTCCTCCTTCTCTAGTTTCTTTAGCTGTAAATTTAGATAGTTTATTTTGGATTTTTCCTGCTTCTTGAAAGCTGTGAAATTTTATAATTGCTTTTGCTGCATCCCATACATTTTGTAAGGTTGTGTTTCCATTTTCATTTGTCTCAAGGTAGTTTTTGATTTCATATTTGATTTCCTCTTCAACTCATTGCTTGTTTAGTATAGTGTTATTTAACCTCCACATATTTGTGATTTTCTTTGTTTTCTTCATGTAGTGAATTCCTATTTTGTGGTAAAACAAATTGTGGTAAAAAATATGATTGATATAATTTAAATTGTCTTGAATTTATCGAAAATTATTTTGTGGCTTACCATGTGATCTATCCTGAAAAATGTTTCATATCATTTAAGAAAAGTGAGTGTGTAATCTGCAGCATTTGGATGAAATGTTGTATAAATGTCTATCAAGTGAAACTGGTCTAATGTGGCTTTTAAAGCCATTATTTCCTTATTAATTTTCATTCTAGATAATTTATCTATTAAGGTAAGTAGAGCATTATCATCCCCAACTATTATAGTATTATTGTTAATTTCTAACTTTATGTCCATTAACATTTGCTTTATATATTTGGGTGCTCCTATTTTGGGTGTGTAGATATTTATAATTACTATAATTATAGACATTTATAATTATTATAACCTCTTCTTGGACTGGCCTTTTTAAAATTATGTAATGGCCTTCTGTGTTTCTTTTTACATTCTTTGCTTTGAAGACTATTTTGTTTTATATGAGTCTCACTACCTCAGCTTTCTTTTCACTTTTATTTGCATGGAATATCTTCTTCCATCTCTTCACTTTCAGCCAGTGCATATCTTTCAATCTAAAATGAGTCTCTTATAAGAAGTGTATAGATGGTCATTTTATTTTTAGTTCATTCTGCCAGTCTGTCCTTTGGTTAGAGCACTTAATCTATTTACATTTAGAGTAATTATTGGTAAGTATGTGTCCATTGCCCTTATGTTAATTGGTTTGTGGTTGGTTATATTGTTATTCACTCTACTTTTTCTGATCCCTTTCCTTTGGATTTGTTGAGTTATTTAGTTTTTTTCATTGAATTATTTTCTATTCATTTTTGAGATTTTTTTTGTGTTTTTGTATTATGGTTACCATGATATATATATCATGGTAGACTGATAGACTTAAGCTCAATTGCATCCTAAAAGCACTAATTTTTAAAAAGTTTATTTATTTTATTTTTTTATTTTATTAATTTTCAGAGAGGGAAAGGAAGGAGGAAGAGAGGGAGAAAAACATCAGTGTGTGATTGCCTCTGAGCGCCCCCTACTGGGGACCTGACCCATACCCCAGGCATGTGCCCTGACTGAGAATTGAATCAGCAACCCTTTGGTTTGCAGGCAGGCCTGTGCTCAATCCACTGAGCCACACCAGCCAGGGCTCTCAAAGCACTGCATCTTTAATCCCTCTTCACTCTCTATATTTTTTGATGTCATGTTTATAACTTTGTTTGGTATGTTCTCTGATTATTTATTATAGTTATACTTTTGCTACTATTGTCTTTTAACCTTCATATTAGTTTTTTTAAGTGGTTGATTCACTATGATTATAGTATATTTTTCTATTTTTCTCTGTACCAGTGAGGATTTTTCTTTTTTGTGTTTCATGTATTTTCTTAGTTCTTTATGGCTTTTCCTTTCTACATAGAAAAGATCCTTTAACCTTTCTTGTAAGTCTGGTTCTATAGTTGTGAACTCCTTCAGTTTTTTGCTTGTCTAGGAAACTCTTTATATCTCCTTCAATTCTGAATGATAAACTTGCTGGATATTTTATTGTAGATTGTAGATTCCTTTCATCATTTTAAATACCTTCTGGCCAATACAGTCACTTCAGAGAGATCATCTGATTATCTTATGAGGTTTCCTTTGTATGTGACTTATTGTTTCACTCCTGCTGCCTTTAAAATAGGTATTTATCCTTAACTTTTGCCCTTGGGGTGGGGGCCCATGGAGCCCCGCTGGCTGCCACAGATGAGAATAAGTCTACCAAGACATGATCCACTTGAGGAGAAAAGATGGCCAATCTCTCAAAGGAGAAGGCCCAGGAGTCTGTTCCTCAATGGGCTTTTATTGGGTTTAATTCACATAGGAATACAGGGTATATACATGAAGCTCATCAGTCATTGTCAGGCAGTAATGATCAAACAATAGATAACATTCAAATAACTATGAGGGCTTATTCTGAGTCAGGGTCAGATAGCTAGAGCACCATAAAACTTTGGGGAAACAAACTCATTCCATGTTTGGACTCTTATCATTTAAATTGAGGGTATTTTAGCAAAGCAGGTTTCACGGGATCTTATGCATTCTTTCTTAGGCCTGATCACCCCAAGGAACCCGCCCTTTCCAGCACAGGGCCTCACCCATGTCCAGCATTGTTTCAGGCATAAGGCATTGTTTCAGGCTTAAGTCAGGAGAAGTAAGGCAGCCAAGAGATTAGGAGATTTCTTGCAGACAAAATGAGGACTCAGGCTATGTCAAAGCCTAGGGGGTCCATTACCCCCTTTTTCTATAGCCCCCCAAGTCCTTCCCTGAGGGCCCCTTTATGACCATGCCTGTTTTAGGTCATCCCTCCTTTGAAGAATCTTACTCATCATTGGCTAACCAGCCATCCACCCAGGGCCAATCAGGGTGAAGTGAAAGGGGGCAGAGGCAGTGCCCCTACAAGGAAGATAAGCTTTGTCTCCTTAATGGCTTGTGGTCCCAAGGTTTTTTTACTCAGTCTTAACCATGAGGGGTTACAGTTTCTGAAACCAGGCAGGGTGGTTCCCAACAGCCCTTTTAATTACAGTGTGTATTGATGTGTATCTCTTTGGGTGCACCATGTTTGGACCTCTGTGCTTTATGGGCCTTGATGTTTGTTTTCTTCCTTAGATTAGGAAAGCTTTCAAACATTATTTTTCCAAATAATGAAAAGTCTTTCTTCTCCTTTCACTTTCTCTTCTCCTTCTGGACTCTTTATATAGAAAAGTTAGGGCATTTGATGTTTTTCCAGAGAACTCTTATACTATCCTAATTTTTAAGCATTTTTTTTAATTTTACTGTTTTAGTTGGGTGATTTCCACTGTTCTGTCATTAATCTGTTCTGTATTAACTAATTTACTGTCAATTGCTTATAATGTATTCTTCATTTCAACTATTGTATTCTTTATCTCTGTTTATTAAGTTTTCTATCTCTTATTAAAGTGCTGAGTTCTTCTATAGTATTCTTAAGTCTGTTGAGTGTATTTATTATCATTTTTTTGCATTCTTTATCAGTCAAATTATGTATAACCTTACATGCAGGTTTTTCTACTAGAGTTTTTTTTTTTTCTTCTTTCTTGATTTGGGGCATTTTCTTTTCTGGCTTTATTTTATTTATTGTGTTTGTTTCTATGAGTTGGATTGATTATCTATCTCTTCCAGTATTAAAAGAGTGGTCTCTGCATAGACTTTTTTGAATAGCTTGGGCAGACCAGCTGTAGCCAAGGAAGGCATGTGTAGTGCCTTCCTTACCGTATCTGCAGGAATGAACTCTAGGTGGGACAGTCTGGTATGTACCTGTCTGCTTGCCCTTCTAATAAAAGTGGAGCTGCCTGATGTAGACAGGGGATGTTTAATGCTCTCTTGGTATATTCTGCTGCTTTGACCCTGTAATCAGAGCAGGGTCTGGGTAGGGATGCTCTGCATATTTGCATCTCAATGCTCCACCAACTACTACCTCTTTGGGTGGGGCAAGTCTGCCCATGAACACAGTCGCACTCTGCTGGCCCTTCTCCTTCTCTGAGGGATAAACCCTCTCTGAACAGTGCAGCTACTTGTTCCACTCTCTCTGGGCATCTCGGCCTGTGTGCCCTGTTGCTTTAATTGTCTGCCATCAGAGAACAGTCTGAGCAGGGCTGTTCTACTTTCTCAATGTGCTACTAGCTCCACACTTTATCTCAACCATGTAACTGGAGGCAGGTACCACACTGTTTTTCTAGGTCTGCACTCTCTCTAAACTGGGAAGTCCTGTGTGTGCAAAGTTTGGTGGGTATGTAAAGCAGCACACTTTTTTACCCACTGGATCAATCCACTTGTGCAGTGACCTCTTGGATGCATGTTGTGGTGTATTCCTGTTTCTGCTGGATCTAGCTTTGGGAGTTTTTGGCTGAGGATGCACTTCAGCACCCTGCAGGTTAGCCAGAGAACCTAGATAGAGCTTCCACCTGCTGTTCCCATTCAGAAACCACATAAACAGTTGTGCTCACCATTTCCGCCTGGCCTAGGTAATTCTCTTAGTTCCCAGAGATCTCTTGTGGTTCCCTGGCCTTCTCTATGTGGTTCCTCTTTCTTGTTTATTTTACCAAAGCTGTTAAACTGACTCACAGTTTTCTCTCAGGAGGAATTGCTCTAACTATAGGTGCACATTTGATGTGTTATTGGGGAAGGCAAGCTCAGCATCCACTTAAGCTGTCATCTTGGACCCACATCTAGAGTGAGAATTTTTTAAAAAATAGAATCTATTTGTAAAAATTTTGGAATAGCATCCATGTTCTCTCTTAAAACCAGAGTGGGTCAAGTTTATAACTTCATTCAAAACAGTACCAGTCAGTCAGAATGGAGCTAGAGAGAAAAATAAGAGAGTAACTGGGCAGAACTCCAGTATGACTAGTATGAGGGCTGACCCCCCCCAAACAGAATCTATTTATTAAAAAATTGTCTATTTAATCTTACATATTTATTTTTTTAAGATTTCATTTATTTATTTTTAGAGAAAGAAGAAGGGAAGGAGAAAGAGAAACATCAATGTGTGGTTGCGTCTCTTGTGTCCCTCACCAAGGACCTGGCCTGCAACCCAGGAAAGTGCCCTGACTGGGAATCAAACTAGTGACCCTGTGCTTTGCAGTCTAGCACTCAATCCACTGAGCCACACCAGCCAGGGCTAAGCTTACATATTTAAACTTTAGTCACCTTCAAAGTACTCTCCATTTGATGTAATATACCTATCAAGACTTTTTTCCCACTGCCCAAAACAGTTTTTGAACTCATCAATTTTGATGCCTTTTAGTGCTTCTGCTGTTTTTTGTCTCACCTCTTCCACATTGGCAAAATGTTTCCCTTTGAGGACTGTTTTTCATTCAGGGGAACAAAAAGAAAGTCAATCAGGGTAAGATTGGGTGAATAGAGAGGATCAGGTATTGGGGACATACTGTTTTGTGTCAAAAACTGATGAATACTCAGTATGTTGTGGCCTCTTGCACTCCTAAATTACCCATCATGAAATGGCAAGTGTGTTGAAAGGGTCTTAAAAAAAATTCACTGAAGCCAAACACACGCAGCCTCTCACAATTATGCCAGCTGGTACACTGATACATATGGGTTCTTAGAACACTCACCTGGGGGAGGAGGGAGTCTGTCCTACAGGGGCCTGCACTCTAGAAGGTAATTTCATTTTTTCTTTTTGGGTCCCCCTTCATTCTTAACACTTCAAGAACAAGTAGCTTTTAGGGTGCTGTGAGAATCAAAGATTAAAACCATCCTGCACACACATCTCCCTGGTTACCCTAGAAATAAAACTTTTGAATTAGAAAAATGACAGTGAAATGAAAAGCACATGTAAATCAAATAAGTCATAATGAGGGAAGAAACTCTGTGTTTTCTAGGTAGGCTGTTTGAGAAACATTGCTGAAGCAGAGCCAAAGTGAGAGCATGAGGGGAAGAAATGAATGATTTTAAAGAGGATTAACTTGAGTTGGCTACTTCAGAAAGAGAGAGACCTTATCTCCAGGTATTGCTGAGTTGTTGTTTAGTAAAAATTCCATTACGTTTCAGATTAAATAATCCATTATGCCCTTGTGTGTTCATGTTGGTTAATTCATTGGCTTCTCTAGTTGGAAAGAAGCATGAGAAATCAGAAATGCTGGACTTGCAATAGGTACGTTTCAGCAGCCCAGGGAGCTTGTTGCTTAGATGGCTCTCCTTGCCCTTAGGTCCCAGTAGTAAGGAGCTGTCCATATTATTCTAAATGCTGGGACTTTCAGTCAAGAAATTAAGCCTTAAACCATTTATTGCTATGTCTTATATTCTACACATATCTTAAAAATCATAGTAATACATGTGCATTAAAAACATCACAATAATAAAAAACTACTGACTCTTTCCTCACCTCTTGTTATCCCTGAATCCCTCTACCCTAAGTTTTGTAGCTATTTTCTCTGACACATATCTATTTGGTTATAAATAACCAAAGCCCTTGAGTTATTAATTTAGGACACTAACAATTTTCTTGTGTTATCTAAAAAGAGGATTTGGATGTTGATTTATTAACGCTTTTCTAATGGAAATCTTTTTCCCTCTTCTGCTCTGCCTTGGGTGTCCTTGGGTATGGAGCTTCTAGTTCAATTTCTCCAACAAATAAACCTCTATTATTTTGCAGCGAGTGAGAGGCAGATGCTTGACCACACAGCACTAGGGAAAGGGCTGGGTTTAAAGATTCTTGCAAACACTTTCAATTCATCCTCTGAATTTTAGTCCATGCTCACCCCACCTCTGCCACACCTGGTCCTCCCGATAAGTCCTTCCACTGAGAACCATTCTACTTGTCTTTGACATTTTCTTTCTACTTCATATCAACTTCCAACTTCTAATTTTTTTAAACTGTTGTTTTCTCCTATCTAATATTTTTGGTTTTATCATATTTATTTTTTATACAAATTTCAGAAAGAAGTAAAGATACATACATATATACAGTTCACCATGTTTAATCCTAAATCTCCTCAATAGATAACATAATCCTTTTGTTGCTTTATTGTATAACTTCTGTATAAATTAAGAATTGACTGTGGGAGTAGGGGGTGGGATGGACAGAGAAAGGCAAAGGGGGAAAATTGGGACACTGTAATAGAATAACAGTAAAAAATGTGCCTAAATTGATGAATATAATTATGTCAATAATATTTCTATGCTTAGGAAACACTCAATGAAGTATCTAGGGGTAAATGATCATGATGTATGCAATACAGCCACAAACATTTCAGAAAAAATATGTGCATGTATGTAATTATATACTTTACATATACATGTGAACAATATTTGTATATATATATATATATACATATATATCATAGGTGAATCAGATTAAAGTATATGCAAGTGTTGAAGAAAAAGAAATAACCAGTTTTCTTTTATCAGTTTGGTTTAATTTTATGGATAATGTTTTATTAATTCTAATAATACAATGAGAGTATAGTAAAACACACATTATCATACATTTATCATGACCACATAAATTGGTAAAATCCTTTTTGAAAACAATTTAGTGGTATAAATTTGAAAGCCTTTAAGTTTTAAATGTTCTTGAGCCCAGTAAAATTCTACTTCTAAAAATCTGTTCTAGGGAAGCAATCTTGAATACAAGAGTAAGAAAATTATGCACAGATACTTATCATGCACTTACTATGAGAGGATCAAACAGGTGATAATCCCCTACTTTCAATAAGAAAACGGCTAAGTGAAGAAAGGCTTATGCACTCAATAGAAGGGTGCACAGAATGCTTTTAAATGCTGCTTATAAAGACTCTGGAACAATGAAGCTGGGAAGTGGGCTGGAGGCTTGCTCAACATAGTTGGAGGCTCAGTGAGAGCAATTTTTCAGATATAGACAAAACCTGGGCAATTGTTGATTAGAATGTATTTATATTCTTCTAATATGTTGGAATTATAAAGCAATTATTTGTTCTTGGACAAGACTTACTAAGTATTTAAAATATATTCTAAGAATGAATTCTCAGAAAACCGTACTCTGTTTTAAAAACAGAATCCAAGTACTGAAAAATATAAGGCAATTTGATTCAAAATGACTTGGGTGTATTGGAATCAGCAAAATTTATTTCATAGCAGTACTAAATAGCTTCTAGAAGTCTAGTTTGATACTGATGCATTAATGTTCTTAATCCAGGGACCAGTGAAACTAATTACTTTGGAACATTGGTGTTTTGAATTTATGTCAGGATTATCTTTCTTAAAAAAATATAAGCCGCTTCTTATACATTAACCCATTTGTTCACGTCGTTTCTCACTGTTGCAGGTATGAAGCAAATAGTGTCCCAAATTTATAATTGGTAGGCCACAAAGAGTTTGTGGCAACTTGCTGAAGTTTATATTATAAAATCTAACTCTCCTGTACTCTGAGTAAATTGTTGTTTGCGCTGTTATTTCAATTGATTGGAAAGGCATCCCTCAAGGAAGATCAATTGAAATGCAGAAGATATTAACCTCTCACTTTCTGGTAATGATTTCAGCATATTAAAAAATATTCTACAGTGAGCCTTTGTGAAGCAAATAAGAATACTAATGATCAATTATGTTGTTTGAGCAAAGTTTATGATTGAAATTTAATGACTAAATCTATTGTGACAACATTACTTTCAATGAATCAGAATGGCTTAATGACCTATGTCAAAATGGAGTATTACTATAGATTATATTTTATAAGCACTGAGAAATAACTGTTGAGATACTTTATGCTGATTGACTAGAAAGATTGTTTATTTAAAGCATTTTTAAAAGTGTATCCCTCTTAAAAAAAAGTGTGTCCCTCTTAATTACTACTGACTACTTCAATCGCATTAACCATATGTACTTCATTGTCTAAGATGAAAATTTGACCCATAATTAGTATTTGGACCCATTGTGTTGGCATGATTGTCCAAGGCAGACAGACTTCCATTTTAATGACTACTAGCATAGCATTCCCTTCTATGCAATGACTCTTCCCATTTCCCAAATAAAAGATTCAATTAACACTACTTTAGTGCTGTAAATATAATATAATCTATTAAAAGAAAGCCTTACACATGTATGTTTGTAAGTCCCTATCTGCTAAATCTGTTTAAAATAGTATCCTTTTGGTTCAGTGTTAATATATATATGTGCAATGACTTTGTAAAAATGTGTAGTTATATTATTAAAATGCATAATGTTGTTTATATATACATGTATATACAAAGAGGTGCTAATACCTTGAGAGACAGAGATGGAATTACACACAGAAATTGGGGAATGCAAGGATTCCTTTGTTATAGTCATGTCTGCTAGTGGCAATAATATAGTCATCTTCCTTAGATGCAGTCATGTCATGACTTGGGAAAAAAAAAAACAAAACAAAGAAATATGTACCCTTGGGTAACCTCAAGGCTTACCAGAAATGTGGGCACGTTTCTCAATGAAATGTCAAGTCTTTATGTAAGATGTAAAAGGGAAATATAATTGTATTGAGGATAAGATTTAAGTCAGTAACTCTGCTGTGCTACCAGCTGTCAAATTTCCATAGAAAGTGCTTTTTTCTTCACAGAAAAAAATGTAATCACAAATCATCAATGTAGCATTTGGGGAAAATATGCCAAATTTTATTAGAAATATACTCAAATACATTTGCTCTCTTCTTTCAAGACTAATCAAATAATCAACTCTTGTTTAGAATTTTTCTTTATATATTACTTTTCCTCAGTAGACTGTCCCTCAAATTTTAGGATTCCTACAGTATTTTGCACTTAACTAATTTCTAGTAAGTATCTTACTGCTTTTTTTTTCTACCTGAATAGATCAATTACGACATTAGACTAGAAGAAATGTTTTAGGTTGTACACATTTCTTTTCCTTGATAAAATATTGATAGAATAACAATTTTTTTTGTTTTTTATTTTTTTAATGTTTGGTATATTTTATTGATTATGCTATTACAGTTTTCCCAGTTTTTCCCTCTTTATCCCCACTCCACCCTGTACCCCACAACCCTCTAGCATTCCTCCCCTTAGTTCATGTCCATGGGTTGTACACATAAGTTCTCTGACTTCTGTTTCCTATACCATTCTTAACCTCTCCCCATCTATTTTATGCCTATCAATTATGCTTCTTATTCCCTGTACCTTCCCCCCAATTCCTCCCTTCCCCTTCCCCACTGAAATCCTTCCATGTGATGAACATTTCTCTGATTCTGTTCCTGTTCTAGTTGTTTGCTTAGTTTTTGTTTTCAGTTTTTCTTTTTTTTTAGGTTCAGTTATTGATAGTTGTGTTTGTTATTTTACTGTTCATAGTTTTTGACCTTATTCAATTTCTTAGATAAGTCCCTTTAACATCTCATATAATAAGGGCTTGGTGTTGATGAACTCCTTTAACTTGACCTTATCTGGGAAGCCCTTGTCTAGTATCCTACTACTGTTTAGTAATTTAATTTCATGTCTATTTCTTTCACTAAGCCAGGGGCTCTTTTGATGTGGACCTCGGCTCATGGGGTCCGCGTCGTTATGAATGAAATATGAGACAAAGTCACACAGACTACCGAGTCCTGTGGAGGAAAGGGACAGCATGGCTTTTCTCAAAAGCCTTGGCCCTTGCTCCAAGCAGCTTTTATTGTTTTACCATGCACATTACAAGAAGGTCCTCATTAACTATGCACAAGCTCGATTTAAGTGGTTAGCTTATACAGAAAACAAAGGAAAGGATGCTAGTAATCACAGCACAGAAGAGGGATATTTGCAAATGAAAAGGCAAAAGTGGTTGGACAGGTTGCACTCATCCTTGGAAGGTTTAACATGGTTTTTAGGAAGTTGCTTTGCATTAAATGTCCTCAATTCAGGGTGAGGGGGTTTTAGCAAAAAGCAAGACTCATAATGGCCTAGGTACATTGCAGGCCTGATTCCCCACAGGGAAACCCATCCATGGGCGGGGGTCCTGTGCTTCTCCCAGTGGGAGCTGGGCCCATGCCACACAGAACGGCCTCCCACACTCTTTAACATCTGGGATTATCTCATTTATATCTATATTCCAAATGAATATCACAATCAATTCTAAATCAGTATCTTAAAATAACGACTTTTTAATCAACAAATATTTATCAAATCCATACCTTGTGCCAGGTGTAATATTAGGCATTGAGGATCCTATAGGGAATAAGGTAAAGCCTTTTGTGGAACTTAACATACTAGTACACAAAGGCAACATATAATACAGAAATATATATTTACACATTACTATATATAACCTGTTTATATCTATAACCTGTATATATAATCTGATATATGTGTATATATGGAGAATATATATATATATGTGTGTATATATATAGAGAGAGAGAGAATTTTCTGTTTGTTCCAACCAAAACCTGGTAATAGGCAGATAGGTCACTGAAATCTCTTTTAAGGCAATTACTTTAGAAAACTTGCAGTTATAATCCTTTCTCTATCTCTT
Source organism: Tonatia bakeri (assembly GCA_004024845.1). Taxonomy (NCBI): domain Eukaryota; kingdom Metazoa; phylum Chordata; class Mammalia; order Chiroptera; family Phyllostomidae; genus Tonatia; species Tonatia bakeri. The sequence continues at coordinate 33,005 of PVIA01005607.1, forward strand.
TAAGATGTAAATCATCTACTATTCAGAATAGTGTTACAGAGCAAAACAAGGGGGGCCCGGGACAATAATAATATTACTGAAAGAGACTCAGGTCCGTCTTGTCTGCCACCTTAAAGGAAAGATACCTCTCAATGCCAGAGATTCATGAAAAGGAAAGGAAACGTTTATTTAGTGCTATACAAACTTAAAGTAGTGACCTAATGTCTTTACCAAAATCCCAAAGTCCCTTAAAACACCCACAAACATACACAGTCCTTCCTTCCCCCTTGCCCAGTCTGGGATACCGTATCTCAGGAAAGGAAATAGAAGTCCAGTCTCAGGCAATGTCTGGTTATTCCCAGTAATCCGTGCTCGGCTGGTAGGCCTCTCTCAGTTCTCGGCACCATCAGCTGTGTCACCGGGATCTCTGCTAAAGCCAGATGGTGGTTCCCCCTACCACTGCTGTGGGGGTCCCCATCCTGGCAAAGCTGTGTGGTCCTCTCTCCCCCAGGACCACGGTAGTCCTCACTCAGCCCAAAGCCTCATGGTTCTCTCCTCTATGGCTGCCGCGCCTGGGCTTTTAAATCCCCGCACCAATCTTCCTCTGCAGCCCCACTTCCGACTCCTCCCACACTCAGCCACACCTGCCCTCAATCTGCTGTCCTTTCCAGCTTTTCTGGTCGCCATCATGGGTCTGGGCAGGCGTGGCCCCATGTCATGGAACCAATCATCTCCAAGCTCTCACACAGGGGCTGTAACTCGGGGGACCTGCCCCCCCCCAGTTACATCTTGGTGGGGAAGTTACCTCCATCCCCCTGGTTCAGAGCATGGCCACAGCTATTTAACATATCTATGTAGCCAGTCAAAGGTTATAGATATGTTAAATGACCACACCCCAGAGGTTAGCTGCAGAGCTGTTGCTATGCAAAACAGCTCTCAAAGGGCCTGCTCCATTTGTCCCTTTCCCCCACCCACACCTGGGGGGGGGGGCGGTAGGACATCCTAGTATTTTCTGAACACCTTGAGTTCTGGACCCCATTTTAAATGTCCATTTGGGGTCCCCCCTCTTGGCCACACCCTGTAACAATAGTATTCTCAAGAACCTGAGAATCAGGTTCTCTTTGAACCCTCACCCTTGTTCCCAGTTCCTGTGGAAGGGAAAGCGTCCAACTTTGGTAGGCACTTTGCTTTAATTTGCAACACTGCTTCCTGTCGCAAACATATATTTGTTTCTCATCTGGATAAAATCCAGTGAACAAACCCATATGGCCTAGACATGGACCAATGCCATTTAACGCCCTCAGTCCTTTCCCTTAGCATACCCAGGCTTTAAAAACTCTCCAGCATTTTGTTTAAATGAAGTTGTGTTCAGTTCACACTGGACTTTCTTCTCAAATGCAATATCCAGTCATTACTGAGTAAAATGCACCCTCAGCACTTTAACTAATGTCTGGCTTTGTTTACCTTTGATCTTTTAAGCACAGGGAAAGCTCTGCGGTTGGGGTTTGCTTGGTGCCTTTGAGGAACATCAGGAGGCCAGTGGTCCTAAAGAGAATGGAAGAGGAGCATGGTGCTGAGAATGGGCCTCTTTAGAGCTTGGATTTCACGTGAGGAGGTAGAAAGCTGTGTGAGGAACCTGAGCAGGGAATAATGTGATCTGATTTACCATACTAGAATTGCTCGCTCTGGCTTTAGCATGGAAAGCTGGGGACAAAGAAATGGCAGGGGAGGGAGAGAAGGGGAGTGAAGAAGGCTAGTTATAAGGCAAAGGCAGTATCTGTAAGGTTTCCTTAGACTCTCCCGAGGAGTGAATGCCAATTAGCCACAGAAATAGGCAGAAGAGCTTTATTTGGAGTTTTCTAGCTCCCCAGGGACTTTTTCTTCGCTGGCACAGCAGGGGGGCTGCGAAAAGACCGCAGCGCGCACAGAGACGGGGGCGGGGGGGGGTGTTTATTCTGGTTGACCTTCTTCGTGGGGGCTGAGGATTGGTTCCCTCCAAACAAAGCGGTAACCCATCATTGGTGGCTCTTCTCGCACCCTGGTTTGACGCCAGCCATCTCTTCTGGGTGAACGTTCAGCCGTCATCTTGGCTGCTCCAGGTGTTAGGCTGCAGGCACTGACTGGGCCGTGGCTGGCGGCAGCGCCAAAGGTGGCAACTCTGGAGGTGGCTCCCTTTTGTCCTACCCCGCCCATCCTGACAATATCCAGAAGAGAAACAGTGTGGATTGGACCAGGGTGGTGGTGTGATGAAGGTTGGAGGAGAAGCTGATATGACAAAATTCACTGATAGATTGAATTTGAGATGAAATAGAAGAAAGACGTGTTCTCACATGAATATCAAGCAGTATATTCAGTAGGAGAAATACACACGTTCCCACAATAAAATTATTTTAGATGTAGTAACACCTTAGATTCACATAATCTACAATTTGTGATCATTGGAAACAGCAGAAATATTTGAAGTGTTGTATATATGTCCTCTGAATCATAAACTTTTAGAAGAGTTGAATTCAAACAAAGTTTACCTACTATTTAGCAAGGTTTTTATAAACTTGTAAGTGTGTCCACCTGGCCAGGGGTAGATAATATTTCATGCCATCCACAATCTTTCATACCTTTTTGATTAAAAAAGATATCAGGTATCTCATCTACTGGCCATATGTGTGCTCCTCTTGGCACCAGCTGGGCTAATTGTCTTAATTTTACTAATGATTGAATGCATGAGTACTTTTCGCAGAAGTTGGGTATTTTAATTTTGCATTAGGAGTAACTTGATGTGCATGCTTTTAAATCATATGCAGAAAATACTCCATAGTAAATAAGCTAGTCTGCTGTACTTAACTTGAAAAACATCACTTATAACTACTCACAACTAAGGGCAACAATGCTCTGGCATCAAATTAGCAAGATGTACCTTACCCAGTGATTTTTCTCACCTTCATTAGTCATTGCAGACAATATACTGAATACTAAAGACTTATACAATTCTAAAGGAATAATGGAAAATATATCCAGGAGAGACCACATAAAAGTATCTCTACAGCCAAGAATTTTCTAAAGACTTTGTATTGAATCTGAGAAATGCAGAGTTTAGAAAAAGCATTTAAAAAAGATCTTGCAGTTCAACTAAAATCCCCTTGTCTAACAATACCAACAAAACCATTCAAAAAGCAATCAGCTGGGAGCCTAATTTAGCTGCATTTGGGGTCTAGGACAGTACCATTCATTCTTGCATGCACCAAAGTCATACTCTGATCCTACTATATGCCAGCCACAGTGTTTCACACTGGGAAAAATCAGTTTCCCCCCTAAAGTGCTCAAAACTACTGTCCTAACTCTCAGTAGAAATCTCATCCTCTCAGCCTACTGACAAAAACCTGGCATTAGCTTAATTATTTTCTTTTTGGTGATTATTTTTAATGTCAGAAGCAATTCATATATATTTGAATCCAGACCCTGACCTAAGGTTATTTATATGAACTAATAAATTATCAATATTCTCTTCTGTAAAATGGATTGTGGGAGAGATAATACCTGAATCCCATTGTTAAATTCCTCTTTCAGAGTGTACTAAAATTTTAGTTTATTTAGAATGCTCTTTAAAGATCATATGCATTTATTTCTAGTTGAGTAATCACTTCAGTCTCCGTTATGCTATCCTAATGACTCTCAGGACAGCATAAAGACTGTGAGAAGCTTCCAGGAAAATTTTTAAATATTTCTTTATAAGAATTTTGTAAGCACACTAAGTCACTTCAAAATAAGCATGCCGTAATTTTATTTAAGGGATCAAATAATTTTTAAAGTTCAAACATCTATCAACAGGGTGCAGGAGAGACTATAGTGCCCTTTCCTGAGTGTGAGTCCTTCCTGCGACATCAGATATTTATCCTTCTGACTTGGACAGCTGTGGAGAATTTCTCATTCACTTGCATCATATTGTTTTTGGAAGCAACTGCGAAGGGTGAGATACTACTTGTATATGATGATTAATTCATAGTTATTTTAGTGTTAATGCTAAATTATTGTTTCCAAAAGTGGGAAGGAGAGGATCTCATATGTGGTCTTATTAATTATAATCATCCTTTCTTCCCTTTGACACAGGAATCCTTTTTCCTCTTCTCCTCCCTTTCCTCCTCTCTCTCCTCTTCTTTCTTCTCTTCTTCTTTTTAAAACAATTCTAGGTTTCCAGCAGTATTGCTTTATAAAGCTATAGATAAAATTGAAATGACAAAATCTAAAACATTTGAGGAAAATATATCTTTTATTCATTTGCCTATCTTTCCTGTAGGGAATGTTAGCAGTATCATTAACATGATTATGAATTTTCTTCACTATTTTATGAGATGGTACAATTTTTCATGTTTTTGACATAAATATTTAATTCACATGTCAGAAAAACTGAAAACAGATATTTACATTACAGTAATATAGAGTGTTTATTTCTGTCAAAACACAATTAATTATTAATACCGTTTACCTAAAAAATCCTATAGAAGCATATTATTAGTTTTTATATAAAAAATTAAGCAAAGAATAACTGTAAAAAAGTAGGTACCAAAAGTAATTTTATTTTACTTTATTTGCTTTCTTTCCATAACAAGAGAAATCATACAACTAACTGCAGAGAATTTCATATTATTACATTAGCCTGAATTAGTCCTGCCTTAATTGTCTGAAACAAAGGAAAAGAAATTCTGCCTTGGGAAACAATATCTATACTCAAATTTATTTCTACATTTTTATATATACCAATAATCTTATAAAAAGTGGACAAGAAGATATCAATTGACTAAAAAGAAGAGGAAATAGACAACAGAAATGGATGGTAGAACCAAATAAAGAAGGCAACAGACAGATATAAAAAAATGGTAATTGATTTTGTCATGAAATTAAAGGTCAAAAATGGAGAACTTTGACAAAAAGAAACTATATCAAAAATAAAATGGGCATTCTCATTCTGAAAAACACAATAATTGAAATTAAATATGTATGCTTGATAGTCACATTATACACACTGAAGTTAGAGATTTAAGATAGACTCCAAAGGGAAATATACATACTCAAAAATAAAGACAAAATGATGAAAAATAGTAGAAAGATTCTGAGAAACATTCACTGTGTGAAATGGTAAAAGTGTTTAACACATTTAATTAGAGTTCAAAAGGAAGGAGAATGGTAACATTTGAAAAGATAGTTGCTGAGGAGTTTTCATTACTGATGAAAGACATCAAGACAGAATCTCAAGAATACTAAAAAGTCTATGCAGGAAAGATGTAAATAAAGAAATATACAAAAAGGACATACTAAAACTGATATAAATCAAAGGCCAAGAGAACATGTTAAAAAGCAATCAGAGAAAAATCATAGTGTTACAGAACAACAGGAGCCAAGGGGAGGGCCTGGGACAATATACTATTACCGAAAGGAACCCCTAGGTTCATTATGTCTGCCACCTATAGGAAAGATGTCTCTCAATGCCAGAGATTTGTGAAAAGGAAAGGAAATGTTTATTTAATGCTATACAAACTTAAAGTAGTGACCTAATGTTTTCATCAAAATCCCAAAGTCCCTTTAAACACCCACAAACACACACAGTCCTTCCTCCCCCCTTTGCCCAGTCTGGGGTACTGTATCTCAGGGAAAGAAATAGAAGTCCGTGGCTCAGGCAGCCCCTGGTTCTTCTCAGTAATCCGTATTGGCTGGTAGGCCTCCCTTGGTTCCTGGCACCATCAGCTGTGTTGCCGGGATCTCTGCTAAAGCCAGGTACTGGTCCCCCCTACTAATGCTGCAGGGGTCCCCACTCTGGCAAAGCCAAAAGATTCTCTCTTCACTGCTCCAGCTGTGTGGTCCTCTCTGCACAATGGCCTTGGGAGTCCCCACTCAGCCAAAGCCCTGTGGTTCTCTCCTGAATGGCTATGATTCTCTCTGCACTGCCACAGCCTCATGGTTCTCCCTTCAATAGCTGCCATGTCTGGGTTTTAAATCCCTGCACCAACCTTCCTCTGCAGCCCCATTTCCAACTCCTCCCACCATTGGCTATACTTCTCAAAGCTCCCATGCAGGCACTGTAACTTGGGGGACCTGCCCCCCAGTTATGTCTTGGTAGGGAAGTTACTTCCATTCCCCTGGCTCAGAGCATGGCCACAGCTATTTAACATATCTATGTAACCAGTTAAAGGTTATATAGATATGTTAAATGACCACACCAGAGGTTAGCTCCATGTGTCCCTTCCCCCAACTCATACCTGAAGGGGGGTGAGAACATCCTAAAATTTCCTGGAAACCTTGAATTCTGGACCCCATTTCAAATGTCTATTTGGGGTCCCCCCTCTTGGCTGCACCCCATAACAATAGTACTTTCCAAGGAGTTTGACAGTTAACATATTAATAAAAATAATGAAAGCCAAAAACAATAAAACTATATTTTCAAATGGTAGAAGTGAAAAACAACCAAACCAGAACTCCCTACCAAGCAAAAGTGTTGTTCAAAAATTAAAATAACTTTTAAGATATTTTTAGACAAATAAGAACTCAAATAATTCAGCATTCATCTAACACTAAAATATCAAAGCAAGTTTTTTTCTAAGATTTCAATTTTTTAACTTATTTTTAGAGAGAGGGAGGAAGAAAGAGGAGAGAAACATTGAGTGGTGATAGGTTGCCTCTCGTTGCACCTCATCCCATTCCCCTAACTGGGGATCTGTCCTGCAGTTTGTAGGCCTGCACTCAATCCATGGAGCCACATCAGCCAAAGCTCAAAAAAAGTTTTTAAAGCAAAGTATACCAAGTTGTAGTAGGAAATGCAGATAAGGATAAAAGTAAATAGATGGGGCATATACTGTGAAGAGACCCAGAAATGGAATTTAATTATTAAAAACTGTATATTTATTCTTACATGTTTAAACTTCAGTCACCTCCAAAGGACTCTCCATTTGATGCAATGCACCTATCAGGTCATTTTTTCCACGGTTCAAACGGTTAGTGAACTGATTGATTTTGATGCCTTTTAGTGCTTCTGCAGTTTTTTGTTTTATCTCTTCCTAATCAGCAAAACATTCCCCTTTGAGGACTTTTTTTATCCAGGGAAACAAATGAAAATGTCTCTCAGGGTGAGAACAGGTGAATAGGCAGGGTGGTGCATGGGGGTTATGCCATATTTTGGTCAAAAACTGCTGAACACTTAGCTCCAGGTGTAGGCAGATGAGCTAGTAAGTCACCCATCATGAAATGGGCAAATGCATTGAAAGAATCTTCAAAAAAAATTCACTGAACCACAATGCAGCCTCTCACAACAACATCAGCAGGTACACTGGGACAGTTGGGTTCCTAGAACGCTCACCTGGTAGGGGAAAGCCTGTATTACAAGGACTCTGCCCTTCAGAAGATTGAGTAATTGAATAATTCAAAGTCCATAGTTTACATTATGGTTTACTCTCTTGTTGAATATTCTGTGGGTCTGAAGAAAGGTATAGTAACATGTATACATCATTATACTATTATACAGAGTAATCACTGCCCTGAAAATCCTCTGTATTCCACCTGTTTATCCACCCCCACAACTTTGGCAATCTGATCTTGATATAGTCTCCACAGTGCATTTTTTCAGAATGTCACATAGTTATAATCCCACATTGTGTAGCCTTTCAGCCTGGTTTCTCTCACTTAGTAATGTGCATATATAGTTTACTTTAGCTCATTTCTTATTATCAATGAATTATATTCCATGTCCTGGTGCATCATAGTTTATTCACCCATTTATCTACTGAAATATATTTTAGCTGCTCTCAAGTGTTCCCAGTTAAAAATAAAGCTGCTATAAATATCCATGTGCATGATTTTTAAACATTTTTACTGTTATTCTATTACAGTTTTCCCAATTTTTCCCCTTTTGCCCTCCACCCATCCCACCCCCCATTTCGTCATTCAATTCCCACACTATTGTCCATATCCATGGGTCATTCATACATGTTCTTTGACTAATGCTTTCCCCTACTTCTACAGCATCTTCCTCCCTCTTCCCCTCTGGTTTCTGTCGGTCTGTTTCAAGTTTCCATGCCTGTGGTTCTATTTTGTTTGTGAGCTTATTTTGTTCATTAGATGAGATCATATGGTATTTGTCTTTCACCAACTGGCTTATTTCACTTTGCATAATACTTTCTAGTTCCACCCATGCTGTCACAAAAGGTAGGAGTTCTTTCTTTCTTCTGCTTAGTATGTCCTTCTGTAAATGTACCACAGCTTTTTTGGTCTACTCATTTACTAATGGGCACTTAGGCAGTTTCCAGCACTTAGTTATTATAAATAGTGCCACAATAACATAGGGTTGCATAAATTCTTTTGAACCAGATGTGGAATTCTTAGGGTATATTCCCAGCAGTGGAATAGCTGGGTCAAAAGGCAGTTCTATTTTTAATTTTCTGAGGAAATTCCACACTGCTTTCCACAGTGGCTGAACCAATATGCATTCTCAGCAACAATGCACTAGGGTTCCCTTTTCTCCACATCCTCACCAACACTTATTGTTTGTTAATTTGTTTATGATGGCCATTCTGGCCAGTGTGAAGTGGTCAGTATCTCGGTGTGGTTTTAATATGCATCTCTCTGATGGCTAGTGATGTTGAGCATTTCATATGTCTCTGGGCCCTCAGTATGTCCTTCCTGGAGAAGTGTCTGTTCAGGTCTTTTGTCCATTTTTTAATTAGATTGTCTTTCTTCCTGGTGTTCAGTCATATGAGATCTTTATATATTTTGGATATCAAACCCTTCTCCAATATGTCATTGGCAAAAATGTTCTCCCATACATTTGGTTCCCTTTTCATTTCGATAATGATTTCTTTAGCTGTGCAGAAGTCTTTTAGTTTGATGTAGTCCCATTTGATTATTTTTTCCTTTACTTCCCTTGCCCTAGGAGATATATCTGCAAAAATATTGCTACATACGATATCTGAAATTTTCCTGCCTATGCTTTCCTCTAAGACTTTTATGGTATTGTGATTTGCATTCAAGTCTTTCATCCATTTTTAATTTAATCTGGTGTATAGTGTATGTTGATGGTCATTTCATTTTTTTTGCATGTACCAGTCCAGTTTTCCCAGCATTATTTATTGAAGAGGCTATTTTTTACTCTATTGTATGCGCATGCTCCTTTTGCCAAATATTAATAGACAACAGAGACATGGGTTTATTTCTGGGCTCTCTGTTCTGTTCCATTGCTTTATGTGTCTGTTCTTACGCCAGGACCAGACTGTTTTGCTTACAGCGGCCTTGTAATGGTTTGATATCAGGTAGAGTGACTCCTCCTACTTTGTTCTTCTTTCTCAAAAGTACTGAAGCAATTTGGGGTCTTTTTGGTTCTATATAAATTTTCAAAATATTTGTTCCAGATCTGTGAAATATGTCATTGATATTTTAATAAGAACTGCATTGAATCTATATATTGTTTTGGGGTAGTATGAACATTTTAATGATGTTAATTCTTCAAATCCATGAACACAGTATATGCATGTTTTTGTGGTCATAGTTTCCAACTTCTCTGGGTAAATACTAAGGAGCACTATTGCTAGACTATGTGATAAGGTTATGTTTAGTTTTGTAAGAAAACACCAAATTGTCTTCCAAAATGGCTGCACTACTTTGTATACCCACTAGGAATGAGTGAGAATTCCCATTGCTCCCCATCCTTGTCAGCATTTGGTGTTGTCAGTGTTCCAGATTTTGGACATTCTCATAGGTGTGTAGCAGTATCTCACAGTTGTTTTAATTTGCATTTCTGACAAGATAATGTGAAGCATAATTTTATATGATTATTTGCCAGTTTGTATATCTCTCTGGATGATGTGTCTATTAATGTCTTTGACCCATTTTTTAATTGCTTAGTTTTTTATATTGTTGAGTTCCAAAAGTTCTTTGCAATTTTGGGGTAACAGTTCTTTATCAGATACATCCTTTAAACTTTTCTGTCATTTTTGGCTTTTTTTTCTATTCCCTTTATGTGTCTTTCAAAATGCAGAAATTTTAAACAAAATTTTGACAACAGAACAAAAATAATCTTTTCAATAGATACTTCTGAAACTACTGGATATTTTCATGCAAAAATAAATCTAGACACAGATTTTAAACCCTTCACAAAAATTTACTCAAAATGGCTCATAGACCTAAATGTAAAATGAAAAAGTTTAAAACTCTTAGAAGATAGCACAAAAAAATCTGGATGACCTTGATTTGTTGATGACTTTCTAAATTTAATGCCAAAAGCGTGATCCATGAAAAAAGAATCGATAAGCTGAACTCATTAAAGTCTTCATCTTTTTCCTTTTACAGATGTTCTTTAGGCAATATTATCTATACTTGTAGTTTCACCTCAAGCTCCGTGTTTGAAATACAAAACATGTCTTTAGTATAGACTTCACTCTTCAGTGGAAGATTCCTATTTCTTAATGCCCCTGAATTTTTCCATAGTCATTTTTAGTGCCACTTGAACAGAGCCAAAATTTCTTTTTTTCTAAACTTGATCTTTATCCTTTATTTTCTTATGTTGTTTGTTTTTATCACCAATTATTTAATGCTTAAGTTAGAAATCAGTATGTCATTCCAGCTTTCTTCCACTTTATTTCTGCTTAGATATTATTTATATACTTACTATAATTTAATTATTGATTAGTATATTCCTTGACAAATACTTTCGAAGTATTTGTCAGTCTCTTTATCATCTCCATGTTCCTAGTCTTCAGCCCCCTGTGAAAGCACTCCCTGCATTTTCAGCCCCTCCCAATCTCTCTGTCATTATCTCCTGCATCCCTTTGCATTCATCCTATACTGCATTTGTACCGGACCACTTCATTTCTGTAACTCTCCATGCTCTGCCTCAGATCCATATTTGTTACATATTTCAGAGTCAGCTGGGAATGGGTTACCTTGTCTTTAATGTCTGGCTAACTTCTCCACAGCCTTTCTAATTTCAACATTACTTCCTCCTAGAACTGCTATTTCCCCCAGTCTAGATTTGGCTCACTCTCCCTCTACCCCCATACTGTTACAGGACAAAGGGGCCAAGGGCAATATACTATTAATGAAAGGACCCCCTACTGGGCTCAATTGTCCACCTCCTTATAGGAAAGACATCTCTCAATGCCAGATAACTGTGAAAAGGAAAGGAAATGTTTATTTAAAGCTATATAGATTTAAAGTAGTGACCTAATATCTTCATTAAAATAGCAAAGTTCTTTTGGATGCCCACAGATGCCCACAGTGCTTCCTTCTAACCCCTGCCCTAATTCAGGGCACTGTAACTCAGGAAAAGAAGCAAACATCCATGATTCAGGATCCTGATGCAGTCAGCTGTGTGCCATCCAGGCAGGATTTCTAATTAATCCAAAGCCGTGTGGCACCTTCTCATGGCCTACTGGCAAGAGTTCTTTTACCCTTCTTCCAGGCAAAGTCCCTCCTGCTTCCCAGGCCATGTGGCCAAAGGGAGCATCTCAAAGCCATATGGTCCTCTTCTACCAAAGCTGCAGGGGTCTGCACTTTGACAAAACTGCGTGGTTCTCTCCACCAAAGCTGCGGAGAAGGGGGGTCACCACTCTGCCAAAGCCGAGTGGCGGTTCTCTGCTAAAGCCACATGGTGGTTACCCCTACTAAAGGTGCAGGGGTCCCCACTCTGGTGAAACTGTGTGGCTCTCCCTCTATTGACACAGCCGCATATTCCTCTCTCCTTAATGGCTGCCACATCTGGGTTTAAATTCCTATGACAATCTTCCTCTGAAGCCCCATTTCCAACTCCTCCCACAATCAGCTACACTTGCCAGCACTCTCATATCCTTCTAGCTTTACAGGGCTGCCATAGTGAGTCTGGGCAGGCATGGCCCCATGGCGTGGAGACTATCATCTTTAAGCTCTCATGCAGGCTCTGTAAACAGTGGGAGTTGCCTCCCAGTTGCATCTTGGGCGGAACTCACTCACTTTTCCCTGGCTCAAAGCATGGCCACAGCTATTCAACATATCTATGAAGCCAGTTAAAGGTTATAGATATGTTAAATGACCATGTCACAGATTAGCTGCAAACCCGTGGCTGTGCAAAACAGCCCTGCCTGTTCTTGCTCCATGTGTCCCTTCCCCAACTCACACCTGTGGAAGAAGGGGTGAGGACATCCTAATATTTCCTGGGCACCTTGAGTTCTGGACCCCATTCCAAATCCCTATTTGGGGTCCCTCTCTTGGCTGGACCCTGTAACAATACTACCTTGTATGGACATCAATTTGAACACTTAACACATTGTATTATACTCATTTATTTGTCTATATAACCATACTATAGATCATATTACTTCTAAATCATACTAGATGGTTGGAGCTTTTTGCCAACTAAATATTTTTAGATGGAATTATAAAATATACTTTAATATCAGCTTAACCTTTAATAAGTTACATTATTTAGATTTGGAAAATGTGGTTTCAAGTTAGTTTCTGCCACTGAGGCCTACTAGCTCCTAAACTTTGGAGTGTAATAACACTAAATTATCAGCTCTTCAAAGTTAGGAATATTAACATTATTGCTGAAATAGTAATTATTAAGAGATATCTGTTGATAAATGCTTAAGAGCATGTAATTGTCTAATGCCTCCTTAGAAGGAATTGTTGATATTAGTGGGTGATTCAGTGCCACTGCTCTGAGGTGATGTTGGGGTACCATGAATCCAGTCTCAGAGCCAGGAATGCCTTGGCTCACCCTCTACCCCAGTTTGATAGGTGTGTTTGCATCTCCAGACTCTTTAAGGTATTTCCTGGAGCATATTTTCAGCCAAAGACTTTTTTTTGTTACCACTTTTATAATTGCTCTTACACCTTCCTCAAGTTGATGAAAATTAGACATACTTCTTTTCTTGGAAAATTATCTTAAATGTTTATGCAAAATTCTGTAATGAATGAGGCTTAAATTATTGAAAAACACTAATTATTCTTCCTCCGTGGGCATTTTTCTATTTATGATTCTACTTAAATAACTAACCATGTTCTTTTGAGGGGGGAATGTTTTTCTATAAACCTAACAAATGGTTCTGGGTGTCCTTTTCTTCCTCTAGAATATGAAGTTAAAAGTTAATCAGAAATCAGAGTGTCATAATTTTTCATGGTCATAACACACACCCCACAAATATGTATAAAATTCTTAAATCTGAACAAGAAATTAATTATCTTTAATTCACTTTATATGGAGAGAATAAAGGTAATCATAGTTGCATTTTCAAGGCCAGGGAGTGACAAAATGCCCTGAAATGTATGACTATTCTCAAGACAAAAACATTTGCATAAGACTCATAAAGAAAGCTCAGAGGTTTTAGTACTTATAGTAAGATTGATATACTAAAAATTCAAATGGTTTCAAAAGTCTTAACGTTGGAACTTGTAGCAAACTTGAAAATAAAAATTAATGCCTGACCATAGGCTATGTTACTCCTAAAATCAAACTAAATGGTTAAATCTCTGTTTTCCAAGTAAGTTCTTTTAGAATGAATTATAAAATCCATACTAATATTAGTTGAACATTAAGTAAATGCATTATTTAGATTTAGAAAACCTGGGTTCAGGTTAGGTTCTGCAAATGAGCAAACTTCTTGGCTGTTGAATTTATGGTAGATTTGCTATCTCTCAGAAACTTCATTACCAAACCCTTAAACTGGTGATTGCAAATAACACATCACAAAGTACAGGTTTCTGGGAACATATGAAAAATCTCCTTAAAGAGCTGTGTACACTATAAAATAATCTTAATACATTAGTATTATCCAATTTATCATTATTTTTTCCTCCTCAAATTTCCAAACTATACATCACATAACCCAAATCATGTTTGTTGTTGATGAAGACATTTAAAGCATTTTCACTAATTGATTTATAATAAAAGTAACAGTCTTACATAAAGGAAAGAATAAACAAATGGGATCTCATCAAAATAAAAAGCTTCTGCACAGCTAAAGGGAACAATATTAAAATAAAAAGAGAACCAATTGTATGGAAAAACATATTTGCCAATGATACCTCAGACAAGGGTTTAATCTCCAAAATATATGAAGAACTTACATGACTCCACTCTAAGAAGACAAGCAACCCAATTAAAAAATGGACAAAGGACTTGAACAGACACTTCTCCAAGGAGGACATACAGAGGATCCAGAAACACATGAAAAGATGTTCAATATCGCTAGCTATCAGAGAGATACAAATTGAAACCACAATGGGATACCACTTTACACCAGTCAGAATGGCCATCATAAACAAAGCAACAAACAAGTTTTGGAGAGGTTGTTGTGAAAGGGGGACCCTAGTGCACTGTTGGTGGGATTGCAGACTGGTACAACCACTATGGAAAACAGTATGGAATTTTCTCAGAAAACTAAAAATAGATCTGCCTTTTGACCCAGCAATTCCACTGCTAGGATTATATCCTAAGAACCCTGAAACACCAATCCAAAAGAACCTATGCACCCCAATCAATGTTCATAGCAGCACAATTTACAATAGCCAAGTGTTGGAAGCAACCTAGGTGCCCATCAGTAAATGAATGGATCAAAAAACTATGGTACATTTATGCAATGGAATTCTATGCAGCAGAAAGAAAGAAGGAGCTCCTACCCTTTTCAACAGCATGGATGCAACTGGAAATCATTATGCTAAGTGAAATGAGCCACGTGGTGAAAGACAAATACCATATGATCTCACCTTTAACAGGAACCTAAACAACAAAACAAAGAAACAAGCAAAATATAACCAAAGACACTGAAATGAAGAACAGACTGACAGAGTTCAGAGGGGAGAGGAGAGGGAATTTCAGGGGAACTTCAGGGGAAAGGGGGAAAGGTTTACAGGAACAAGTATAAAAGACACATGGATAAAAACTAGGGGCAAGTGGAAATGGTAGGGAGAAGGGGAGGGCTGGCTGGGTGGGATGGGATGGGAGTAAAAGGTAAAAAATTGTACTGCAACAATTAAAATAAAATTTTAAAAAAGTACCAGCCTTATTTTGTTTAGAGGATCTTAAGTGGTAGAAAGAGTTTGAAGATGCCATCATTTAGCTGCATATGGTCCCTGAAAAAATTAATTATGTAGCTCTGATCTTCATGAACTGCCTTTCGCTTAATTTCTGGATTATTGTGATTCTTTTATCCACCCACTTTATATTCACAAAACAATTTTGCACTAAAGCTCATATCATGTTCCAAACATGGGATTATAAGAATGATAAGATAAAATCTGTGAACTTAAAGAGGTCATAATTTATTGGCAAGAAAGGCAAGCAAATAACAACTAAAAAGTAGTGGCAAGTGGTAAGGTGTATGTATGCAGAGTATAATGTGAGAAGATGGCTTCCCAGGGAAGGTGACTCCAGAGCTGGGTTTTTAAAAGCAAGAAGAGTAGCAGATACAGTTAGCTAAAAGAAGCAATGGGGTGAGGGGTAGGAATTGGCGGTGGTTCAGATGTGCTCTTGAGGCAGAAATGAACATGTGTTTACCAGAGGGACAAGAACGTGTAACAATAGAAATGGTAAGAAAAATAGTCTATTTCAACAAAATCTTTGTAATGCTCATCTGCAATGTCCTCTTCCCCATCATGGGCAGAGAGAGCAGAACTCAGTCAGAATCTTGGAGGTACGGAGCACAGATGAAATCACAACACAGCTTGAGCGAGACTGGAGAGAGAAGCAGAGGGTGGATCGTGAAGTGCAGTATGTGTTGTGCTGAGGAGTTTGAGTTTTATTACTGGAAGCTACGAATACCTATGAAGGAATTTTAAGCAGGGTTGTGACTCCATTAGGTATGGATTTCATGTGTACTAAAATCTGATGGTGATGTGGCATGTGGACTGACCGGAGCTACAAGTGAAGACTGATACAGAGTAAACTGCAGGAGCCAAGAAAAAGGTGTGAATTGAGAACCTGTCAATAGAGATGAACCAGAGAATCATGGGAAGGAAGCATTTTCTTCCTTCTTAAAAACCACCTGTGTCTTTTGAATTCCAATGAAAATAAAATCCAAATTACTAGTCATGCCCTTAATGTCCCTACAAAACATGGTTTCCAAGTGACAATAGATGGTAATACAACGTAGTGTCAAAAGAGTGAGTTTGTATTTAAATCTCAGCTCAATACATAGTACACGGGTGACCTTGTGTAAATTACTTAACCTCCTGTGACTCAGTTTCCTAATTTCCAAATAAGGGTAAAAATCATAAGGTAAATATGAGTGTGAAATGTGATCATTTATTTAAACTTCCAGCACAATAATTGGGCCACGAAAATTGTTCAGTCAATGCCAGCTAATGAACACATCTTACGCCATTCTCTGCATTCACTCTTACTTCAACTTCACTGGTCTTCTGACAGAACACACAGTGAACTCACCTGTATCAGGGGGTTGAACCTTTTTGTCTTTCAGCATGGACCACTCTTTTTCTATGGGCTGGCTAGTTCTCTTACATCTTTCAGCTAATGACTTGAAAACCACCTCCTCAGAAACTTTCCTGGAGACTTTGCATAATATGCACTTTACCATTGTTCTCTGTTTTGTGACACCCTGGTTGTAATCTTTAGCACTTAGCAAAAGCACTAAATATTTAGCTTATGTATGTGCTTACCTGTCCATTGTATGTCTCCTCAACTAGACTATCAGCTCCATGAGAATGCCTTGTTCTCTTATGTCACTTTGTACCCAGTTATCCTAGTTCAACGTCTGGTACACAATAGGTTTCAATAAATAAATGTTCGATGCAAACAAAGAAAGTACAATATAGGAGACTAGGAGAGTGATCTCATGTAGAGAGTGGTCTAACCACTGGTTAAAAAAAGATTGTCAATCATGATGAAAATGAGAGGAATATCAATTCAAGTGGTGAGGAAAGATAAAGACTTCAAATTTAGACACATTTGTGAACACAAGCTTTAGAGAAGGCATTTAAACAGCTGATCTGGATCTGCAAAGAGAAATTTGAATTCAAGATAGAATTGGTAGATAGTAGGGGTTATAACCATGGGAGCAGATGCTTTCACCTGGAAAAACCTACTCCGTGAGCAGAAGCAGGAGCTTGGGAAGGTACTCCGGGGATGATGCTTCAAGGTGCAGGTGTTGGAGGAATGAATGGGAGGAAGACTGATATGGGAGCTTGGGAGAAACAACCAACCAAACGAACAAACCAGATGTGAATGGTATCATGGAAGCCATGGGAGAAGTTACTTAAATCCTTAAAGATAGTCTGATATTTCAGGTTTTTAGTTATTTTTGTAAATATCAGGATCTCAGCAGTTCTTCATGAGGCCTTACTACTTGTTTCTGGTGCCCTCCTGTCCTCAAGCAGGCATAGTCCGCTGGGTTTTTCTGTGATTTGGTCCCTGGGCATCCCTGGTCCTCATTCTTTCATTATTCTTTTCCCAGGTTCCATTAGGCATTTTTTTCTCCCACTCTTAATGTGAAGATTTTAGTTATTTGGACCAAAGACCTCACTTTTAACTCTAAAATTTCCTTCACTCTGACTTCAGTAAATATATCTCTAGACAACACAAATAAAGAGGCTAGTGATGCCTTTGTTCAGGACCAAAGTTCCCCAAACAGCCATGAAAATGGGGTCTTACTCCTGACCTTGCTTACCTATCACAGAGAGGAGACAGGTGCGTATATACAGTGTACTCATGTACACTCAGCAAAGACCTCTTCCATTGTCTCCTTTCTGAATGATCCATTTTATGGCACCCTACATAAGCCACAGAAGTTGAACATAGGTAAACCAGCATGGAAGGCTTGATTACTGATTCTTTTGTTAGGAAAACAAGTATTGTGTTAGGAAAATGCAAGACTCTTTTGTTAGGAAACTTTCCTGATTGTAATGAAACAAAATGCAGTTTTAAATTTGGAACAAATTGTGAGGAAGAAAGGGAGGGATATTCTGGCAGTTCATCTGCTTGTTTTGAATAAAGACATTCTTAGAAAAGGTAAATAAAGAGTTTTGGATGTGGTTGATCCTGGTGAAACAGAAAATTATTATTAGTGAAAACAGAACCCCACACCATTGACAGTGTGCTAGGTGTTCTGCCGAACTTCATTGCTGGGATTGCTAGGTAACTCTTTGGCTTACAGATGATTGGTGAGCATCATGTATATACAAGACCCGTTGTCTGATAAATAGCCCAAAACATTATGTGAACA
Organism: Tonatia bakeri; assembly: GCA_004024845.1. Lineage (NCBI taxonomy): Eukaryota > Metazoa > Chordata > Mammalia > Chiroptera > Phyllostomidae > Tonatia > Tonatia bakeri. The sequence goes on from PVIA01005607.1 coordinate 51,172, forward strand.
TACAGCTGCTGATTCCCCCTGAAATGTGTCATCATTCCTGGAGTCCCACTTGGTTCCACCTAAGTCAATGACTAAACGAAGTAGCTGAAGCGTGATAGGAAGAACTGGAAGAAGAGACCTACGTAATTAAATAGCTTTACACAATCAAGATAATTCCTGCTTAAACCAAGCTTTTTTGTTGTTGTTCTTGCTGATCTCTCCTTTTTGTCCTTAGCCCTTCTTGAATATTTGTGCAGAGCTGCTTAATGCTAACAAAGCAAGTCACAGGAAATGAGTGTGGCATCAATAAAGAATAGAATTAAAGGGAAATGGATAGCAACTATAGAAATTGTACACACAGCTTTTTCAAAAAGGACGAGATCAAATAAAATACCTTACATTTATCATTATATGAAACCTGGAGACAAGTTTTAACTCAATAGGCAGGAAATTAGACAGGAGACTTAGGTATTGTTAATGTGACTTTGATACTTGAGTCCTGGCTTATTGTAGGGAGAGTCACCTCTCTGCCTCTCCTGGAGTTCCAGCTTTTATGACATTTTTGCAGAACTATCCCTCTCTCATTTAGTCATTTATCCTAATAGTCTACAGCAGCACGGAGGACACATCGCAGGGTACAGCATTTCTGCTTCTATAAATCAGTTCAACCACTTCAAAAGCCTCTCCTTTGCTCCTTGATTTCTTTTTGAGCTCCTAGCAACCACCCTTGTGTCAGATTCTAAATTTAGATGCATTTCATGCATGTCTCCAAATCTCTAAATTATACTCTATCAGTGCACAACTGAGATTAAACATTGGGCTCTTCAGTCTGGGTAGAGCTAACTACTGTACCATTATTTCTTTAAGCATGGAAGCCTTACAGAAGTGCATGTACAGGAACAAAAAGGTAGGGACCGACATCTGTTACAAACAGTGGAGCGATCAAGTCAGTTATTTCTTACTTTCTGAACATCCCTGTTTCTCCTCTTCTCCATCATTAAGAAATCCTCACAGTAAATCCATACTTAAGGTCTTGGCACCTCTCATGCAAATAATAGTTTCTAGTTAGATTGACTCATGAAACCTGGTAATTTAAGTCAGCTTAACATAACTCTCTTTAAAAAAACTGATCAAGGATGTAAAGGGTCTACCCAGGGTAGGCGAAGAAATACTCCTTGACATTTAAACCTATTAAAAAATTACGCCAGTTTTTAATAGGCTTTGCCTCCCTTGTTTCACAGTCCCAGCAGAGGGGAGAGGCTGGGAAGTAATGTGATGCTGAAGTGAAAACCTGAAGGCACTAGTCCGTAAGTCTGGACTCTGCCAAAGCCTATACTGCTGGTGCTCTTTATTATTTCAACTCCCTCTTCAAGAAACATATGCTGAAATGAAGACTGCCTGGCCAGCAGCTTCATCTTCTAAATCTAGATTGGCCATGCTAACCTAAAACCTCAGACAGATAGGAATTTCTTCTGTTTAAACGATATTCAAAGAATAAACTTTTAGGCCTTTAATAGAAGTTTGTTCTGGCATTCAGAAACAGAAAACTCACAGGCAATTTATCTCATCATCTTATTTGAGCAAATGGTCATGAAGCAAAGGTTAAGAATAAATTTCCTGGAAACCTGACAGTGTAACCTTTAGAGATCAGCAACTACAAGTACAAAATTCATCCTTTTATACAGTTGCAAGTATACATTTTATTTTGTTAGTTTTTCTGCACATTCATAATGTGTAGCACAGAGTAAACCCTCAGTAAACATGTGCTGACTGAAGGAATTGTAAAATATCTGTGCAGTGGTCACTAAGGCAACCAGCGGCGCATTCACAAACGCACAGGCAGTCTTGCTGCACTTCTGGCCTCCTAACTGACCCACTGGCTTCTTTCTGCCTGGGTGGCATCTGGTCCAGTGACTGTTTGGACCTTCAGTGCTACCTTTCTTAAGATGTGTATTCTTCATGTCGTGACCAAAATTATGATTGTTTTCATTCTTATTTATATTCAATATATATTTACTGAGGTTATATAACATGCCTGCACTTTACTAGGGTCTAGGATTTAAGAAAAATGCCTATAAATACTTCATAATCTAAATGGAAGATGTATGCTAAAGAAATACAGTAATTGCAATAAAACTAATAACACTGGATTCTTGGCATTCTTGGTTTATCATTCATAGTTTTGATTATCTGAAAGTGTTTCTTAAAATCTTGACATGAAATAATCATTATTTGGAGGACATTGGCTTGATCATGAGCTTCGTGAGCCTGGCATGCAGAAGCCAGTCAGGTGTTAACTGTAGCTGGCTCCATCTCATGGCCATATCTCAACAGATAGTGTGATCGTGCATCTTTACGTGTGCAAGAAGTATTGGCAATTGTGATCCTTGAAAATTGGAGGTTGGGTGTGATCTTTGAAAATACAGGCTTTTTATCAAGAGCCTGTATTGAGTATCTCAGATGAACATATCAAGGTAAAAAAAATTAACACAGAGAAGGCTGGGAAAGCTTTATAGTGGGGAAAATACTAAATCTGCATATCTAAAGGTCAGTAGGTCTTTTCCAGTACTGGATGGGGGAGTGATATTTCAGGGTCTGTAAAACTAGCAGATGCAGACATGGAAGTGTGGACTCCCCCCGTGGATGACATGTAAGCAACTCACCATAGCTAAAGCACAGGGCTTGTGGAAGAAATGTTCCTGGAGCGTGTGCATCATTTGGTAGGTTGTGAAGAGCTCACTGCTGGAATTTTTGTCTCAAAAGAACAGAATTAGACATACTTTTAATGTCAGTCATGTGATCAAAAACTATGGGAATGCTTTTTATATTCTAGTTTTAAAGGAATTTATATTTTAGGTTTCCCCAGAGATTGACCACAAAGCAAAGATTTGAGTAAAAGGAGTTCACCAATAAGTGGAACAT